>CM076579.1:130094380-130361461 GCA_034641835.2 Pinus albicaulis
AAGCGATCGCACATCAAATCATTACACACATTAACACAGTATGTATGGGGAAAGCTTATAGCTGAAAACCCCCAGATATAGTATATTATAAATGGAGAGAACATGCAGCAAATACATAGTACAAACTCCTCACAAGTACTCAGTACTATCTCCCAAAGCTACACAAAAACTAGCTTGGTTTTGAACAAGTCACAGGTTCAAAACACACCCACTACTTCTCTGCCTCTATTGCGCAATCAAGGCTGGTATAAATAGAGATCCAGGTTCGAATCTCACTGGCTCCAACTGCGCAATTTTCATTGGTAATTTCCTCCAAGTGTGGTGCAAATCTCATGCACAACTAATGTCGCAACTGATAGCTAACTCAACCCTTTCATCTACCTCTTTCACTTGTCGCCACTGAACTGTCCATGCACTGAGTTAAACCGATGTGTTCTTTAGTTGAATAATGAGTTAATAATTTGTGAATTAAATAATATTTAATTCACACAACTCATCTCTAGTGTATTAGCGAGTTAAACTAAATACAACTAGTTCAACTAGTTAACCAGAACACCATCTCCATTAACTGTCGCATCAACTCCACCGAACTTCGCCACTTGAGCTCTAACTGAAGTCAACCATGCATTAGCTCACCTAACTCATAGGAAAAGTGTAAATCCTTCTGGCAGCTGCATGCCCCACCTCCAGGGGTCAAACTGAAGTGCTCCAAGAGAGTAAACTGAAGTTTAGAGTCCAAATATTATTAAGGGTAAATAATATTTGACTTCCCTATTTTAAGGAGAGGCAGTCTAAAAATAGACTTCGACCTATAGGTCCAAAAAATAGATGTCCATATATTTTTACCAACATGACCAATACTCCAAGAATAACATACTGCAATCCCCGGACCATGCTCCATATGTCTAAAAATAGACATAGTCTAAAAATAGATTTTTCCGACAAAAATCACATGTGTGGTCCCCACCTAGTTTAGGTGATCGCTTTCCAACTAGGATCAGGAAAGATGTTTCAGGAGGCCTCCTTCACTGTTTCTTGTTGCCATTTTCAACACTCCCTCTCAACAAGAAAGGACTGTCTTTGCATGCGACATGCAACTCCATGCATTCGCCCTGCAACCTCCACAAGCGCCATGCAACTCCATGCATCTACTCTGCAACTCCTCTGAAACTGAATAGGCTCCAAACAACTCAATCAGTCTTGATGTATCTAGCATCTATCATCAAATTCTTCGACTTCTACTTGGCCAACTGCACATGTCATCAGGAACCACTGCGCTGTTGACTCTTTGCACCCATGCACTCTTGCACTTGTTGTCAACTCTGATCCGCGCTCCAGTATCCGACACTGTCACTTTGATCTGCCTGCATCACTCCAACTGATCATGCTACTGCTGTGCAGTGGGAACCTCGTAGCCAGTTTCAATCCATGATATCCACACCATCTCATGAATCCTGCCCAGAAATCTCCTCATGGAATTAATCATGCATGTCGCCCCACCTCTCACCTAGTGGTATAGCTGCATGCACTCCCTCTGCCCGTCTGGCATGAAATGTCTCTGCATGAGCTGTTTCTCCCACTCCATAATCCTCTTGTGGCTGCTCCACATCCTGAGGTTCACTTTCACCTGCATGCAAAACTTTCTCCCTCTCAAGCTTCAATTGCATGTCTTTCTCGCCTGCATGCAACACTTGCTCCCTCTCAAGCTTCAGTTGCATGTCTTCCTTCCGCTTCCCAACAGTAGGAAGCTCCGTAGACATCCCATCTACTTCAAGTCTGTAGAGATTCTTTGCTCGAATCCCAACCTTCTTGACTTGTCTCGTTGCCTTGTGCCGAAGGAACACCTTTCCTTCTCTAAAGACAACTTCATACCCTTTATCCTCTAACATTGCAACTGAGATCAAATTCTTTGTTAGACCTGGTACATGCAATACATCTTGTAAAAGAATGAGTTTACCTGACTCCCTCTGAAATGTTATGGTACCAATGCTGGTCGCATTGTATCGTCCACCGTCGCCCAACTCAACATGCATCTGGAGACCTTTCTCCACCAAGTCACTGAAAAGATTTGCATCTCCCGTCATGTGAAAGGAAGCGCCACTATCAATATACCACCCCGATCCCAATGCACTAGACAGCATGCATGCGATCAATGAGAAGTCCAGCTCAAATTGCGAGGCAAGAGCCTCACCAGCTGCAGTTCCAGCAGCCTGCTTGTTCTTCTTCTTCTTTGGGAAATTCGTGACGTAATGTCCATGATCGTGACAGTGAAAACACTTCACTTTGGACATGTCACGCTCTTTACCATCCACACCGGATTGAGAAGCCTTCTCCTTGCCCTTCCCCTTCCTTGCTTTGGCAGCCAAAGTGCAGTCTTCTTCATCAGATACCTTTGATGAAGATCCATCCCTGGTAGTCCCCCTGATCTCCTCTTGCATGAGATCCGACCACAGTCGCTCCCATCCTGGCAACTTCTCCCGACCATTGAAACTATCCTGATAGGAATGCCAAGCCTTCGGAAGACCAAGGAGAGCCAGGTCCACCATATCCTCATCTTCGACAGTCACCCCCACACTTCACAGCTCATCTCTGCACTGAGTGAACTTCGTGAGGTATTTTTCGATGATGTCGCCTTTCTCCATCTTGATGTTCCTGAGTCTATCTTTGAGCGCCAACTTCCTTTGGTCACTCTTGCTTTGGTATAGATGCGTCAAAGCTTTCCACATCAAATATGGATAAGCCTTTCCATGCAGGCTGGATACAATGTGATCCTTTACGCCCTCCAACAGGATCCTTCGACACTTTGCTTGTTTCTTTCGCCATGCTTTGACTTCAGCAGGATCATTAGAAGTAGGCTTTGGAATCTCTTTCTCCACAAATTCCAACAGCCCATTATCATCTAATACAGCCTCCATGCGGTCCTTCCATGCAACATAATTCGAACTGCCTTCCAAGGCATATTCTAGTCGCAACCCGATGAAAGACATTTTCACCGCGGCACCAAGAACACAAATCTGCAAACTCGAATTTCACCACCAGCTGATAACTCAATCGCTTTCGATCTACACTTGAGAACAAATTATTTCCAAATCAGAGATTGACTGCATGGGCTTTTACCAGACCTTTCACTTTCCAAAGAAAGATGAATCCGGAGGCTATCTGGCCCATATGCAGGCTCTGTCCGAGGAAATAAGTTTGCAATTTACGTAATAGATCCTCGACGATTAATATTGCTCGCAAATACCATGTATAAATTTTCTGAATAATCACTTATTCAATGGAGATTAACGATCACACATCAATTTCGAATTTCATGCATAACACATAATCTCTTCTACAATTAATTGTCACATGCCGAAATAAACGATCACCACATCCGTCATTACACATATTTATGGTATGTGTATGAAAGGGAAAAGCTTATATTTAAACACAGAGATATATTATGTTATAAATGGAGAGAACATCACAATGAATACATAGTACAAACTCCTCACAAGTACTGGAGTGCTATCTCCCAAAACTACACGGCTTCAGCTTGGTTTTGAACAAGTCACGGGTTCAAAACACACCACTATGCTTCTCTTGCTCTGTTACGCAATCAAAATGGTCCTAAATAGAGATCTAGGTTTGAATCTCCGCGGCTCAAACTACGCAATTTCGTGGTAATTTCCTCCAGTGGTGCAAATCTCACTTTAATGATGTCGCAGCGATTAGCTAACTCAACCCTTTCATCTACCTCTTTCACTTGTCTCCACTGAACTGTCCATGCACTGAGTTAAACTGATGTGTTATTTAGTTGAATAATGAGTTAATAATTAGTGAATTAAATAATATTTAATTCACACAACTCATCTCTAGTGTATTAGCCAATTAAACTAAATACAACTAGTTCAACTAGTTAACCAGAACACCACCTCCATTAACTCCTCAATCAACTACACCAAAACTCTGCCACATGAGTCTAACTGAAGTCTAACATGCAAGATGCCATCAAACCCTAGGAACCACGTGATTCCTCTGTCAGATGCATGAGCCACCTCCACGACTTGAACTGAAGTGCTCCAAGAGAGTAAATTACTGTTTATAGTCTAAATATTATTAAGGGTAAATAATATTTGACTTCCATATTTTTAGGAGAGGCAGTCTAAAAATAGCCCGTGACCTAAAAATATGAGTCTCATCTATTTTTACCAACATGTCGCATACTTCAAGAATCTGCAACTGGAATCCCCGAATCATGCTCCGTATGTCTAAAAATAGACATAGTCTAAAAATAGATTTTTCGACAAAAATCACATGTGTGGTCCCCACCTAGTTTAGGTGATCACTTTCCAACTAGGATCAGGAAAGATGTTTCAGGAGGCCTCCTTCACTGTTTCTTGTTGCCATTTTCAACACTCCCTCTCAACAAGAAAGGATTGTCATTGCATGCGACATGCAACTCCATGCATTCGCCCTGCAACCTTCACAAGCGCCATGCAACTCCATGCATGCGACATGAAACTCCATGCATTCGCCATGAACCCTTTGCATGCGCCATGCAAACTCATGCATGCACCATGCAACTCCTCTAAAACTAAATAGGCTCCAAACAACTCAATCAGTCTTGATGCATCTAGCATCTATCATCAAAGTCTTCGACTTCTGCTGGTACCAACTGCACATGTCATCAGGAACTACTGCGCTGTTGAACTCTTGCACCCATGCACTCTTGCTCTTGCTGTCAACTCTGATCCGCGCTCCAGTATCCGACACTGTCACTTTGATCTGCCTGCATCACTCCAACTGATCTTGCTACTGCCATGCTGTGGGCACCTCGTAGCTAGGTTCAACTCATGAGATCCACACCATCTCATGAATCTACCCAGAAATCTCCTCATGGGATTACTCATGCATGTCGCCCCACCTCATACCTGGTGGTATAGCTGCATGCACTCCCTCTGCCCGTCTGGCACGAAATTTCTCTGCATGAGTGGTCTCTTCCACTCCATGATCCTCTTGTGGCTGCTCCACACTCCGAGGTTCACTATCAACTGCATGCAAAACCCGCTCCCTCTCAAGCTTCAATTTCATGTCTTTCTCGCCTGCATGCAACACTTGCTCCCTCTCAAGCTTCAGTTGCATGTCTTTCTCCTGCTTCCCAACAATAGGAAGCTCCGTAGACATCCCATCTACTTCAAGTCTGTAGAGATTCTTTGCTCGAATCCCAACCTTCTTGACTTGTCCCGTTGCCTTGTGCTGAAGGAAAACTTTTCCTTCTCTAAAGACAACTTCATACCCTTTATCCTCTAACATTGCGACTGAGATCAAATTATTTGTTAGACCTGGTACATGCAATACATATTGTAAAAGAATGAGTTTACCTGACTCCCTCTGAAAGGTTATGGTACCAATGTCGGTCGCATTGTATCGTCCACCGTCGCCCAACTCAACATGCATCTCGAGACCTTTCTCCACCAAGTCACTGAAAAGATTTGCATCTCCCGTCATGTGAAAGGAAGCGCCACTATCAATATACCACCCCGATCCCAATGCACTAGACAACATGCATGCGATCAATGATAAGTCCAGCTCAAATTGCGAGGCAAGAGCCTCACCAGCTGCAGTTCCCGCAGCCTGCTTGTTCTTCTTCTTCTTTGGGCAGTTCGTGGCATAATTTCCATGATCGTGACAGTGAAAACACTTCACTTTGGACATGTCACGCTCTTTGCCATCCGCACCGGATTGAGAAGCCTTCTCCTTGCCTTTCCCCTTCCTTGCTTTGGCAGCCAAAGCGCAATCTTCTTCATCAGATACCTTTGATGAAGATCCATCTCTGGTAGTCCTCCTGATCTCCTCTTGCATGAGATCCGACCACAGTCGCTCCCATCCCGGAAACTTCTCCCGACCATTGACACTATCTTGATATGCATGCCAAGCCTTCGGAAGACCAAGGAGAGCCAGGTCCACCATATCCTCATCTTCGACAGTCACCCCCACACTTCCCAGCTCATCTCTGCACTGAGTGAACTTCGTGAGGTATTTTGCGATGCTGTCGCCTTTCTCCATCTTGATGTTCCTGAGTCTATCTTTGAGTGCCAGCTTCCTTTGGTCACTCTTGCTTTGGTATAGATCCATCAAAGCTTTCCACATCAAATATGGAGAAGCCTTTCCATGCAGGCTGGATACTATATGATCCTTGACACCCTCCAACAGGATCCTTCGACACTTTGCTTGTTTCTTTCACCATGCTTCCACAACATCAGCATCATTAGAAGTAGGCTTTGGAATCTCTTTCTCCACGAATTCCAACAGCCCATGATCATCTAATACAGCCTCCATGAGGTCCTTCCATGCAACATAATTCGAACTGCCTTCCAAGGCATATTCTAGTCGCAACCCGATGAAAGACATTTTCACCGCGGCACCAAGAACACAAATCTGCAAACTCGAATTTCACCACCAGCTGATAACTCAATCGCTTCCGATCTACACTTGAGAACAAATTATTTCCAAATCAGAGATTGACTGCATGGGGCGTTTACTAGACCTTTCACTTTCCGAAGAAAGATGAATCCGGAGGCTTCCTGGCCCGTATGCAGGCTCTGTCCGAGGAAATAAATTTGCAATCACCATAATAGATCTCGACAATTAATATTGCTCCGATACCATGTATAAATTTGCTGAATAAATCACTTATTCAATGGATATTAACCTGATCACACATCAATTTCGAATTGCATGCATAACACATAATCTATTCTACAATTAATTGTCACATGCGGAAAAAATAGAAGCGATAGCACATCAAATCATCACACACATTAACACAGTATGTATGGGGAAAGCTTATAGCTGAAAACCCCTCAGCTATTCTGTATATTAGATGGAGAGAACATGCAGCAAATAAATAGTACAAACTCCTCACAAGTACTCAGTACTATCTCCCAAAGCTACACAAAAACTAGCTTGGTTTTGAACAAGTCACAGGTTCAAAACACACCCACTAATTTCCCTGCCTCTATTGCGCAGTCAAGGCTGGTCTAAATAGAGATCCAGTTCGAATCTCACTGGCTCCAACTGCGCAATTGTCATTGGTAATTTCCTCCAAGTGTGGTGCAAATCTCATGCACAACTAATGTCACAACTGATAGCTAACTCAACCCTTTCATCTACCTCTTTCACTTGTCGCCACTGAACTGTCCATGCACTGAGTTAAACTGATGTGTTATTTAGTTGAATAATGAGTTAATAATTAGTGAATTAAATAATATTTAATTCACCCAACTCATCTCTAGTGTATTAGCCAGTTAAACTAAATACAACTAGTTCAACTAGTTAACCAGAACACCACCTCCATTAACTCCTCAATCAACTCCACCAAAACTCTGCCACATGAGTCTAACTGAAGTCTAACATGCAAGATGCCATCAAACCCTAGGAACCACGTGATTCTTCCTGCTTTCAGATGCATGAGCCACTCCATGACTAATCGAAGTGCTCCAAGAGAGTAAACTCTGTTGTTTATAACAACATTATTAAGGGTAATAATATCGACTTCCATATTTTTAGAGAGTACTTCAAAAACAGCTCCGTGACTCAAAATATGAGTCTCATCTATTTCTACCAATGGCTGTCGTATATTCAAGGAATCTCCAACCTGGAATCCCCGAATCATGCTCCGTATGTCTAAAAATAGACATAGTCTAAAAATAGATTTTTCGACAAAAATCACATGTGTGGTCCCCACCTAGTTTAGGTGATCACTTTCCAACTAGGATCAGGAAATATGTTTCAGGAGGCCTCCTTCACTGTTTCTTGTTGCCATTTTCAACAAAAAAGAAAATGAAAGCAATAAGTGTGATTATGGATCTCTCTTTGAAAATTGTATATTTCTCTAAGTAGGACACAGGATCATTGCTGGGTAACAGGTAACCCTGTCGAGGCTATAAACGCCTGCTGGTAGCAGAGGCTCTACCTACGACAAATGAGCATATTCAAGACTAATTTACAGAGAATACTTTGTTTTTATTTTTATAAACCAAGTAATGACTGATATAGATACAAGGACAAGCTTGAGGAAGTAAATAATCAAAGTTGAATATAGGAGAAACGAAATATCATTGATAGATAAAAGCATAATGTACTTTGTCTTTCTATAATAAAGTTTGATTTTCTGAAGAAAAAAAATTGTTTTGAAAGTTTAGAAAATTCAAAAGAAAAGCAGAGATAACCAGTTCTTCCAAGTGAATCGCCAATTGTTGTGGCCAGCAACAACCCCCCTTCTTATTTAGTATTATCACTAATACTAAATAAGTGGGGGCCCTTAGTCAGAAAATTTAAAAATAAATTAGTGCTTGTATTTCCTTTTTTGAATAAAACTTAATATCATAAACTTAGGAAAATATCTCTTGAAAAATCTAAAAAGCTTAAGTTTTATGATAAGATAGAATAAAATCTTTCGTTAAAGGAATATCGCATCGCAAAAAGATAATGAATACCTCTTTACAAGCGGAATTCTAAGATTGCGAGATCGCGATGTGAAAATATGGACTAAAAAAATATTCATCGCATCGCATGCCTCAAATGTCATATGTTACGCTAAAAAACTGTAAAACCGCCGATATGCAATGGCACATATCGCAAATCGAATTTTGCAGAAAACACATTAACGGAGATTTTTCATATGCTGCGATATAGCGATTTTTGTGATTTTGCGATATTGCAGTATTTTGATATTGTAATTTTACGAGATTATGATCTGCGATATTGCGATCTGCGATATTGCGAGACAAATCGCAGATCACCTTATCATAGATATTTTAGGGCTCATTGTATCAATTTTTTTTTCCATAAACCGAGGCCTAGTTATGCGCTTTAACGTTAATCAATGAATTCGTTGTCAATCATTAATGAAATATGGTTTTGTTATGATCGAAGAGTCATTTCACGTAAGGTGGTATATTTTATATATCTTCGAAATTTAAAGCTCTCCCGTCACCTTTTTCCTATCATTATTCTCACTTCATTCGTAAATTGCAGGAACGAATAACAGAGAACTATACAAAGCAATATTCAGGATATTATGGGAAAGAAAGACAAAGCTCCGAACTCTGAGGACAAAGAAATGACGCCATTGTATACAGACACTGCCTGTAACAAAGATGCTGGTATTACTACTTGGGAAGGCATGTACAATCTACTCGAGGAAGAGAATCCTAGAGTAATGGAGGTTACAACTACTACAGGCTCACATGGGTCTTCTAAGGCGTCTATTACAAAGCTAGCTTGCTCGTTCTTGCATCGGATAACGGCGAGGCCCAAAATTCTTCCATACACAGACATGGTTAAATGGGTACTGGACAACACTGATATCACAAACAAACAATTCAAGACTCAGGGTCAAGAACTCATTGGCTCATTCACTCCACAAGATTTGAGACTCATGTATCATTTACCGGAGCCACATGCGACTTATAACAAACAGTTCATGGAGAAGTTTGCTAAAGAAAATGAAAACCTGGCAGAATTCACCAAGGACTGGTCAAGGAGGGATAAACCACTAAAAAAGCATAAACATGGGATGTATAGTATTGGTTCTCTCACCTCCTCGTATTGCTTTTCTGTTGCTATGCTCTGTAGGATTTTTTGGAAGCCAGACATTAATAAATTTTCATCTGAATGGCTACCATTATTGAATGCCGCCATTAATGCTACCGTTTTGGATTGGGCTAAGATATTATCTGATAACTTAGCTACAACCATTTTGAATTACCGGTCTAAAAGAACTGTTTCTCAGATAATTTATCCCCCTTTTTACTTATCTGCATATGTGATGCATTCAATCTGTTATATTTCCAAGTTTCCTTTAATGGTTTGGAAATGGACGACTCAAGACCCCTTTCCTATTCATATTTATCATAAATAATTATGGGATTCAAAGTTCACTTCGTATTTTTACAAGATTTGTCATGGAATTATGTTGCCCCTGTATAAAATGTTATATGATAAAGACGCTCCAAGATTTTCTCCCGAAGCAGAGGTAGATATTCTCCCTGTCGCAAGATGTTTTGGAGAAGAACTGTTTACATATGTCAGGGTATTTGGAAGTCTCGCTTCCCCTCATGTCTTACCTTTGTATTTTCCTCATAAACTCATGGCACGAGAAATTGCTTATCAAACCTGCGGAGAAGGAGGTTTGACTAAAGATTTGAAGGACAAAAAGAAGGCTATTCGGCCACAATTTCCTGTGGCCTGTAGGGCCTTTTCACTATTTGATGTAGGCCATGCATTCAAAGAAGTAAACAACATAACATGTCTACGATTATAGATTTGAGGCTTCTGCGATGAGTACTTTGTGTAGAGAAGTTTTCCGGTTTAATCGCATCCATTCTTGTTTAAATTTCCAAGAAGATCGTTCGATCCTCATGATATTGCTAAAAATTTCACTACTGCAGTCAAAGTAAAGGTATTTTCGAAAGAAGATGACCTTTTTGATGACATGTTCCAACAGAAAGGTACACTTAAAGAGGTTCTACATTAAGCTCAAATGAGATTTCTTCCAGCAGAATTTCAAGAGTTCAAGATATACAGGGAAAAAAGGTTAGCTACTATCCCTTTGGATAAATTATGCTTGGAACCCTTAGGGGAATCAACTCCCAGTATTAGTCTCAGTGAAAGTTCAGGCATAGACAAATGTAAATCTAAGTCTGTGAGAGAAACATCAGAACACTCTAAGGGGTATGAAAATGACAATAATAAAAGTGAAGGGTCAGTAAGGGATACTGCCCAGTCAAAGGAGCTCTCACAGCAACAGGTTTTGACCTCTTCACAGCTAAATCCTCTCCCTCTCATCGTCCAGTCACCATCAGTCAGAACCGAGCTAGATAAAGAATGGGAGACATTCAATGATTTAATCAATATTGAAGGACAAAACACACAGACACCTATGAGTAATTTTCAGGAAACAAAAGATATAGTCACAAGAATAACTAGCAATGTCTCAGAAATTGAACATATTCCCATTAACGCATCCTCTGAAATTATTCTAAAAATAGAGGAAATTCCTCCTCTTGATGTATTTTATAGTCCACAACATAAGGCAGTAGTGAGAAGACAAAGAAAGAAAAGGAAATTGGAAAACGTGCTCTCTCATGATGCAGACCAATTAGATATCCTATGGCAAGATCCTACCACTGATCCTACTGAAAATCTCACAAAATTATCTCAGATCGCAGGAGCATATGCCTCTGCAACCATTGATAAAGCATATGAGGTACGGAAATTGATGAATGAGAAAGAATATCAAGTACAGGTTTTCCAACAACAACTGCAACAAACCAACGCCAACAATGAAGCACAGAAACAGCTTGAAAAATTACAGCAGGATTTCCAACAAATGCACATAGGGTACCAGAACAGTTCGGCTGAAAGAGAAAAGAAATTATAGTTTATGCAAGAGATGCGCAAGGATGATCCTAAACTTACAGAATTCATCACAGAGTCCATTTCCTTAAATGATCAACTACTGCCGCAACAAGAAATATTATGCCAAAGAATATCACAGTGGAACTCTTATTGCGAAATAAGCGATAAAATCACTAATCAAGTCGTAGACTTACGACATGATTATGATTTAATTAATAAAATAGTTACTAAATATTTGGCTTGGCAAGAAACAGAGGAGGGGAAAAGAGTAGGTGCACCAATAATCAAAGACAATCACAAAGAAATTCTCTTTAACAATTGGGATGCACAAATTGGGAAGGCAGAGCAAGCGGCAGAAGAAGCAGCCTCAGCAGCAAACAATGTTATTGACTGCATAAATGAAAATTTGCACAAGGAAAATCTAATCTTAGAAAATACTCCAGGGTATCTACCGAAAGCACAACAACTGCACACAGGCTGGAGACAGAAGACTCAAGAAAAGGCAGAATCTATTAAAAGATTAACTAAGTTGAATTGGGATTCTTACTGGGCATATTTGGTAAAACCACACAGCCATTGCATGACCCTCAAATGTATCATTAATTCTGCTGAGAAGATGGTGCCAGCTCTTGATGATTCCGTTTTCACAGGACAGTTAAAGTCAGAATTTAGCCAGCCTACTCTTCTCAAACAAATGCTGAACGCTTGCAATTTCAAAGAACAGATTCACAAATAGTTATTTGTTAGTTTTAATTTTAGATTTGGTATTAATTTTTCTTTATTTTTGCCTAAAATGAGGACGGTCATTTAAACCGTATCCTACATTTTTGTAATAAATTATTTTTTAGATTTAGTTAGTAGTATTTAAACCCTTCTCATGCATTTAGAGAAGGGTCTTGAAATTTTTCAAAAACTTGTCCTCAGAACATGCACTTTTGCACCCTCCGAGGAGGTTTTGATGAATGAATGGAATAGGATTTATTGATATAGGTGTTTAATATCTACTACTGATGTTTCACTTTTGTACTCTTAGTGGATGTTGGATTAAGAAGAGATAAGTCATTATTGCTTGAAGCTCATGAGTAGAACTAGTTATAAATGGTACTTTTATCTCTTAACTATTTATGTCTTTGTGTTAAAGTGATATTCATGTTCAGTTGTTTATATATTTTTGCTTGAATGCTTGAGTTATCATTTGGCACTTTTGTACGGTGATAGCTATTTATTTATGCTTAATATATGAATAGCTTATTATGTGATATGTTTTTCACAACTGTTTCGTCTAAATTTTTATACGAAGTGGTTTCTCTTTATTGAATTCTTTTCTTATAATAGTTGAGTGATCTTTATTACCAATTGTTATTTGAAATCATTTTATATCGCATAACGGAAATATTACATCCCAGGTTAGTATAGAATTAGATATTTCTGTTTATTATAATACAATTGCATGTTATTAGATTAGAATTAGAATAAAATCATTTCATTTAGGAACTTTTAGAAAGGAAATATCAATTCTCAACACACATACACACATATTGGGAAACTAGTCCCATTATCCCCAGTTGGACGCACTATACCAAATGGAAAAGGAGCTACCAACCAAGGTCTGGATCGGGTGGGTATCCCCCTTGTTGTAGACTCGATTTTTAGGGCTTCAACATATTTGGCACTAGAAGGAGGGCCCCGAACAATGAATGGCAAGTAAGTCAAAATCTAAATACCATTCTGAGATTAAATCACCCTCACCATCTCCCTCAACTTCCCCATCGCACTCAGAATCTTTAAATCTAGAGCTAGAAGTCAAAAGAACAACTGCCACTGCCACAAATCCTGACTTTTCAGACGAATCTGCTATTGAACCTCCTGAAGTTGAATCTTTGATCCATGAACTTCAACGATTTTCAATATCACTTCAAAGGTCTGATAAATCTCGAGGCAGTGTGACGTCGCAATATAACCCTGCTCATCCTCTCACCAGATTACAGAGCGAAAAGTTTGGTGTTCAGCCAACCGAGTTACCTTTACCTACAAGGAAGAGAGCAGGAAATCACCTAAAGAGCCTGATAGCAAGACTCTTTCATCATCATCATCCATCTCAACCTCTTCACCGCGAAGTCAACCATCCACCCCTCCACTTTAGATTATTGTCGACCACTCCACTGGAACTTCCACATCTCCTTCTCAAACATCTGGAATCGTAATATCCTCATCTTCCCAACCGCAGGGATCATCTTTTGCGCTTTCCTCTATTAGTAGTTCAACGATGGCTCAATCTCCATGGAATAACCCAGGGGCAGTCTTAATGCCTGCACCCTTGAGTCAAATACCTGCCCATCCTGAAAAATGGCTGCCTAAGTTTAATCCTGAAGCAGGCATGCTAGCAGAAGAACATATAAATAACTTTATGTTGTCCATAAATCTCAATGGAGTTACCAATGAAGACGTTGTCGTCTGACTTTTCCCCTATACTCTACAAGGAGCACCCGGATCATGGTATTTCTCATTACCATCTGGATCTATCACTAGTTGGGATATATTCCAAGATCAATTTTTGACTAAGTTCGGTGATGACAGGTCTACAGTGACATTGATCAATGACATGTCTAACCTTAGGGCCGAGTCAAAGAACCTATCAAGGATTTTAATTCACATTTCAATAAACTGTTAAATAAAATTCCTACGGCTTCCAAGCCTAGTGAAGAAGTGTGAAGTGAATGGTACATTTCTACTTTACCATCAAACATAGCAATCTTCGTTGATAGGGCTAACAAAAAAAATTTAGCTGACAATATGAAGGAAGCAATAGCAGTAGAGAAACGTATCATAGCCCTAGAAAAGAAAAACGCGTTAGAAGAACGAAAATCCAAGAAGGTTACTTTTAAGGAAGACCCCAAGAAAAAACAATTGAAAGATCCATTCGATTTATAAGGATTGCATAAAGTTATGAAAACCATGTCCAACGAAATGATTGACATTAAGAAATAAGTGGCAGAAACATCTTCTAAAAATCCGTACAAACCTTATAGAAGAAACCCATACAAACCTTATAGGAAATTGCTACTGAATAAACTACCGATGAAGAAGAAGTTGTAGAGGTACAAATTATGTGGGATTTCATCCTCCCAGATGAATAAGATCAAGAGACATTCCCAGTTAACACTCGAGGTAGAAATCAACTTGATCCTCCTCAACCTACTCCTAATCCAAAGAGCGCAAGCTCAATGACTAAGGATAAAGTTGCAGCCAAGAAAACGACATCTAAAGCGATTCAAACCAGCCCAGTCCAAACAGATTCATCAACTCCATAAAAAACGTTGATCGTTTCGGATGAAATGGAGTATAATATCATAGAAGACATGAAAAAGGCTAGGGCTAACATCACTTTTTATGAATTGAGCAAGTTAAAACACCAGCAAAAGGTACTTTTGAAAGAATTACATGATGTACCAGAAAAACCTTTGCCCTCCCTTGTAATCTCTCAAGCTTCCCATGAAATGGGAAAACCTCCAACTAATGTGATTAGTAAAGTTGATCTAGAAAATATCACTTTAATTGGAGGAAGGTCGAGATCTCATACTCCCCAATTTCTTCTTACTTATGAAGTTTTCAATAAAAATTTGCTTAATTGATTGGTGGATTCTGGAGCTTCATCTAATATTTTACCAAAATCAATATGTGCAAAGTTGAACATTCAACTGCAAAAATTTGTTGTGCGCATAGTTCAGCTAGATCGATCGTAATTTCAAGTGATCGGAGAATTAAATCAGGTTACCATAATGCTATCATCTAATCCAAAGGTATGTCAAGTTATCGACATTTTATTTGCAGATATTCCAGAATTTTATGGCTTAATTCTTAGCAGAGATTGGTCAGAAAAAATTCATGGATATTTTGCAACTGATTGGTCGCACATGTGGCTCCCTTACAATGGTAAACCGAATCAAATAAAGGTTGAACGAGAAAGACATCAGAAATACATAGTAACAGAACTGGAAGGAGAAAATGAAACGATAGCATACAACAATAATATCATTGGCAATTACTCAGTTGATTCTTTCTTAGGAAATTTTAATGCTCATACTTCACCTTACTTAGAACATTCTGTTTTATCTCAAGTAGAATTTTTTTCTCAAACAGATAGTTCTAAATGCATTAAATTTATTGATGCTCCTGTAAATAAATCTTTATTTTGGAAGTTATTTTTTGACAGTTCTAAGTCTAATGAAGGATCAGGAGTAGGATGCGTGTTAATCAGTCCAGAAGAAAACAAAATTATGCTAACTTGCAAACTTGAGTTTGATTGCACCAATAATACCGCAGAATACGAGGCTTTAGTCCAAGGATTATACAAAGCAATCGGATTAGACATCAAATATCTACAAGTTTTCGGAAATTCTGAAATTGTAATCAGACAGGTACGTAATACTATACATTGTTTATCAAGTCATTTAAAGCATTACCAATCTTTAGTTCAAGATCTGACTGAACACTTTATAGCATTTAATATTTCATCAATCCCCAGACTCCAAAATGCTAGTGCAGACCTCCTAGCTAATGTAGCTTCCAAGATCATTCCATTAGAAGACTATAGCCCTGATTGATTTTCAATCGAATTAATCTTTAGACCCTCGATTCCTGATAACATTACCAATTGGAGGATTTTCAACGATGATCCTGATATTGTAAACTTTCTCACATCTGAAGGATCTTACACCAATCAGATAATTGATGAGGACCAACATGAGAGACAATTACAACAAGATAGCACTAATAATGCTATGCCAAAATTAGTAGTCAAGTTAGAAGACCTTTATGATTTGAAAGATCGATTCAAAAGGTCTACCAATTCAAAACTACAAATTTCAACTTTGAACTATGAATTAGTAAACCTAGGAACTGATACCAAACCACAGAATATCAACCTAGGCCTTGGCCTAGCTCTTGAAGAAAAATTAGCGTATGTTCATCTTTTGAAACAATACAAAAGTGTCTTTGCTTGGAACTACGATGACCTCAAAACTTGTGACACTTATATCATCCAACATACTATCCCAATGATAAACGATGAAAAACCTGTCCAGCAAAAGCTGAGAAAGATCCATCCCAACCTAGAAAACCAAACCAAATATGAACTCAATAAGTTATTGAAAGCCAAAATTATTTTTCCCGTTCGACATTCTAAATGGGTTTCCAATATGGTTCCTGTTAGAAAGAAGAACGGAGACATTAGAATTTGCATTGAATTTCGAAATCTTAACAAAGCCTGCCAAAAAGATAATTTTCCTTTGCCTCCCATGGATAAAATATTGCAGGCAGTCGCAGGATCAGAATTAATGTCCTTCTTAGATGGTTTCTCTGGCTACAACCAAGTGTTGGTCCATCCTGATGACCAGTTTAAAACCACATTCAGAACCAAATAGGGCACTTACACATATCAAAAGATGCCTTTTGGTCTGATCAACGCTGGTGCCACATTTCAGAGAGCCATGGACATTGCATTCAAGGGATTAGTTAACAAATCAGTGGTAATTTACTTGGATGATATAACTGTATATTCCAAGAAATGAAGCAATCATCTTATAGATTTAAAACAGATTTTCCAACGTTGTCAAAGGTATGGAATTTCACTTAACCCGAAAAAATAATTTTTTGCATTAAGTGAAGGAAAACTTCTTGGATTCATAGTGTCAAAATTTGGAATTCATATTGATCCTGACAGAATCAAGGAGATTTCTGAAATACCCCTACCTCACAACAAGAAAGCTATGCAATATTTCCTTGGCCAGATTAATTTTGTAAAGAGATTTGTACCAGATTTTTCAAGAATTGTATCTTCAGAAATGATTAAAAAAGAACTCGAAACTTCAAATGGGGCCAAGATGAATATAGAGGCATTCAACTGGATTAAACAAGCAATTGTTAACGTCCATCTTTAGAACTCCAAATTTTTCGATCCTTTTACTTTATATACATTTATAGATCATATGTCGTGATACTCACTCTGGGAAGTAAATCAAGACAAGGTAGAAGCCTGACTGCTTTTTCAGCTTCAAATTTATAGTCAATTAAATTATTCGGATGGTGTAGAGAAATGTTTATGCTATTTTCAAAGCAATTAAATATTTCAGACCCTTTCCACTTAAAACCCATACAAAAATTATAGTACCGTTTCCAGTGGTAAGAAATCTCCTAGTACTGAAAGATGTGGGTGAGAAAAGAGCCAATTGGGTTACTCCCTTACAAGAATATGACATAGAAATCAAACCAGCGAGTATTGTAAGAGGTCAAAGCTTTTTCAAAATGCTAGCTGGAGCATCGCTTATTTCCGAAATACCATCTGCAGAGATACAAATGTATGAGGTAAGCCTAAACGATGTTGAATCATTATATGCTAATATCATATTTTATTTAAAGAATGGATATGCTCCTCCAATTCTCAATTACACCAAGAAAAGAGCTCTAAGGTTGAAGGCTAAACAATATCAACTCGTGAATGATGTTCTTTTTAGAATTAATTATGATTCTGTTCTCCTTAGATGTCTTGAGAAATTGAAGCTGAAAAAGTCTTGCAGGAACTCCACGATGGGCCAGCAGGTGAACATTATGCTGGAGATGCTACTGCACATAAAATCCTCTGCACAGGCTATTACTAGCCTACATTATTCAAAGACTCACATAGCTATGTAAGGAAATGTCAAGTTTGTCAAACCGCTGCTGGGAGACAAAAGAAACCATCATTGCCGCTGCAACCAGTCAACATTGAGCAGCCTTTTTATCAATGGGGATTGGAAATAATAGGTGAGATCGTTCCTCACTCTTCTAAACAGCATAGGTATATCCTTATAGCAACTGATTATTTTAGTAAATGGGTAGAAGCAGTTCCTCTCAAGACGGCTAATGCCGAGCACATCATTGAGTTCATAGATTAGTTCATAATCACCAGGTTTGGTTTACCTTCTACTTTAATGTTTGATAATGCATCGTATTTTTCTAGTAATGTTATGACTGAATTTGCACTCAAAATGGGTTTCAAACTTAAATAATCAGCCAATTATTACCCACAGGGGAATGGGTTATTTGAATCTACAAATAAAAACTTAATCAGAATCATTAAGCAAACCATTGATCAAAATCACAAAAATTGGCATAAGTCTTTAATATATGCTTTCTGGGCAGATCGAATAACACAGAAAGCCTCCATTGGCACTTCTCCCTTAATTTAGTTTATGGGAAAGAAGTGGTTCTTCCAACTCATCTAGAAATTCCCTCTTTGGCCTTAGTTCAATATATTGATGAAGCACCAACTTCTTCCTTACAACTAAGGCAGATGGAAATAATTAAGCTAGAAGAGCAACCAGAAAAGGCCAAAGTAACTCATGCTCATCACCAAGCATTAGTAAAAGCTTCTTTTGATTCAAACATGATATCTAGAAATGACTTTCAGATGGGAGATCTAGTTTTAAAATGGGACAAAGCTCATGAGGAAAAAGGGAAACATATGAAATTTCAACAACTGTGGCTTGGTCCTTTCCAAATTGTAGAAATCATAGGTCTGTCTACTTTTATGTTACACGATTTAACAGGGAAAAGAGAGTCTTTACTTGTTAACGGATAGATCCTCAAAAAATATTTTACATAGGAGATCACTCTTCTATTTTGTAGATTAGTTTTCTTTATTTTCATAATAAAACCGGTTGTAAATGGTTACATTTGGAAATTCATGAAAAAGACACAAATTCTCTTTAAGATTTTGTTTTTTCACTTGTATAAATAGAATTCTTCTAGGAAATTGATCATTATTATTAAAAGATACAGTTAAAGGCTCTAAACCTAGAAATGATACTAGTTTCAACCATGTAAATTTTGATAAAAAACGACCTTTACTGGGAAATTGTTTTATATCAATTCAATAAAAGGTATCAATAACAAAATGAAGATTCTCTGTAGAAAATTTCTTTCCAAAAACTCTACCATTGTCGTCCAGAGCTATCTTAAGGAAACAATGACTTCCTCCCCACCTAGGAAATTACAACGTTCAGGGAATAATCCATTGATACACTTTAACTTAAAGAGTAAGAGGTCTCATCACGAACCGACTTATCATGATCATAGATATTATAGCTTGCTGACTTTGCCAATACTGCATACCACAACAGGGCAATGACTCAAGATTATTGCAATCAAAAGACAAGGGGTCTCATCACGAGCCAGCTTGTTTAACAAAGTTTTAAATCAAGTGAATGACACTGTCATAAATTTTCTACCAAACCAAGACATTGTTCTTTAAGGGTAAAAAAGAAAACAAAAGAAATAAGTGTGAATATGGATCTCTCCTTGAAAATTGTATATTTCTCTAAGTAGGACACAGGATCATTGTTGGGTAATAGGTAACCCTGTCAAGGCTATAAATGCCTACTGGTAGCAGAGGCTCTACCTACGACAAATGAGCATATTTAAAACTAATTTACAGAGAAGCCTTTGTTTTTATCTTTATAAACCAAGTAATGACTGATATAGATACAATGACTAGCTTGAGGAAGTAAATAATAAAAGTTGAATATAGAAGAAACGAAATATCATTGATAGATAAAAGCATAATGTACTTTGTCTTTCTATAATAAAGTTTGATTTTCTGAAAAAAAAATCTGTTTTGAAAGTTTAGAAAATTCAAAAGAAAAGCAGAGATAACTGGTTCTTCCAAGTGAATCGCCAATTGTTGTGGCTAGCAACAACCCCCCTTCTTATTTAATATTATCACTAATACTAAATAAGTGGGGGCCCTTAGTCAAAAAATTTAAAAATCAATTAGTGCTTGTATTTCCTTTTTTGAATAAAACTTAATATCATAAAATTAGGAAAATATCTCTTGAAAAATCTAAAAAGCTTAATTTTTATGATAAGATAGAATAAAATCATTCCTTAAAGGAATATCGCATCGCAAAAAGATAATTAATACCTCTTTACAAGCGGAATTCTAAGATTCCGAGATCGCGATGTGAAACTACACACTAAAAAATTATTCATCGCATAGCATGCCTCAAATGTCATATGTTACGCTAAAAAACTGCGAAACTGCTGATATGCAATGGCACATATCGCAAATCACATTTTGCAGAAAACACATGAACGAAGGTTTGTCATATAATGCGATCTAGCGATTTTTGTGTTTCTGCGATATTGCGGTATTGTGATATTGAAATTTTACGATATTACGATCTACGATATTGTGTTCTGCGATGTTGCGAGGAAAATCGCAGATCGGCTTATCACAGATCTTTTAGGGCTCATTGTATGAAAAAAAAATTCCATAAACCGAGGCCTGGTTATGCGCTTTAATGTTAATCAATAAATTGGTTGTCAATCATTAATGAAATATGGTTTTGTTATGATCGAAGAGTCATTTCACGTAAGGTGGTATATTTTATATATCTTCGGAATTTAAAGCTCTCCCGTCACCTTTTTCCTATCATTATTCTCACTTCATTCGTAAATTGCAGGAACGAAGAACAAAGAACTATACAAAGCAATATTCAGGATATTATGGGAAAGAAAGACAAAGCTCCGAATTCTGAGGACAAAGAAATGATGCCGTTGTATACAGACACTGCCTGTAACAAAGATGCTAGTATTACTACTTGGGAAGGCATGTACAGTCTACTTGAGGAAGAGAATCCCAAAGTAATAGAGGTTACAGCTACTGTAGGAGCACATGGGTCTTCTAAGGAATCTATTATAGAGCTAGCTTGCTTGTTCTTGCATCGGATAGCGGCGAGGCCCAAAATTATTCCATACATGGACATGGTTAAATGGGTACTAGACAGCACTGATATCACAAACAGAAAATTTAAGACTCAAGGTCAAGAACTCATTGGCTCATTCACTCCACAAGATTTGAGACTCATGTATCATTTACTGGAGCCACAGGCGACTTATAACAAATAGTTCATGGAGAATTTTGCTAAAGAAAATGAAAACTTGGCAGAATGCACCAAGGATTGGTCAAGTAGGTACAAACCACTAAAAAAGGATAAACATGGTATGTATAGTACTGGTTCTCTCACCTCCCCGTATTGCTTTGCTGCTGCTATGCTCTGTAGGCTTTTTGGGAAGCCAGACATTAATAAATTTTCATCTGAATGGATACCATTATTGAATTCCGTTGTTAATGCTACCGTTGTGGATTGGGCTAAGATATTATCTGATAACTTATCTACGACCATTTTGAATTACCAGTCTAAAAGAACAGTTTCTCAGAGAATTTATCCCCCTTTTTACTTATCTGCATATGTGATGGGTTCAATCTGTTATATTTCCAAGTTTCCTTTAATGGGTTGGAAATGGATGACTCAAGACCCCTTTCCTATTCATATTTATCATAAATAATTGTGGGATTCAAAGTTCACTCCGTATTTTTACAAGATTTTTCATGGAATTATGTTGCCCCTGTATAAAATGTTATATGATAAAGACGCTCCAAGATTTTCTCCCGAAGTAGAGGTAGATATTCTCCCTATCGCAAGATGGTTTGGAGAAGAACTGTTTACATATGTCAGGGTATTTGGAAGTCTCACTTCCCCTCATGTCTTACCTTTGTATGTTCCTGATAAACTCATGGCACGAGAAATTGCTTATCAAACCTGCGGAGAAGGAGGTTTGACTAAAGATTTGAAGGACAAAAAGAAGGCTATTTGGCCACAATTTACTGTGGCCTGTAGGGCCCTTTCACTATTTGATGTAGGCCATGCATTCAAAGAAGTAAACAAGATAACATGTCTACGATTGTTTAAATTTCCAAGAAGACTGTTCGATCCTTATGATATTGCTAAAAATTTCACTACTGCAGTCAAAGTAAAGGTATTTTCAAAAGAAGATGACCTTTTTGATGACATGTTCCAACAGAAAGGTACACTTAAAGAGGTTCTACATTCATCTCAAATGAGATTTCTTCCAGCAGAATTTCAAGAGTTCAAGATATACAGGGAAAAAAGGTTAGCTACTATCCCTTTGGATAAATTACGCTTGGAACCCTTAAGGGAATCAACTCCCAGTATTAGTCTCAGTGAAAGTTCAGGCACAGAAAGATCTAAATCTAAGTCCGAGAGAGAAACATCAGAACACTCTAAGAGGTCTGAAAATGACCATGATAAAAGTGAAGGGTCAGTAAGGGATACTGCCCAGTCAAAAGAGCTCTCACAGCAACAGGTTTTGACCTCTTCACAGCTAAATTCTCTCCCTCTCATCGTCCAGTCAGCATCAGTCAGAACCAAGCTAGATAAAGAATGGGAGACATTCAATGATTTAATCAATATTGAAGGACAGAACACACAGAAACCTGTGAGTAATGTACAGGCAACAAAATATATAGTCACGGGAATAACTAGCAATGTCTCAGAAATGGAACATATTCCCATTACCCCATCCTCTGAACTTATGCAAAAAATAGAGGAAATTCTTCCTCTTGATGTATTTTATAGTCCACAACATAAGGCAGTAGTGAGAAGACAAAGAAAGAAAAGGAAATTGGAAAACATGCTCTCTCGTGATGCAGACCAATTAGACATCCTATGGCAAGATCCTACCACTGATCCTACTGAAAATCTCACAAAATTATCTCAGATCGCAGGAGCATATGCCTCTGCAACAATTGATAAAGCATCTGAGGTACGAAAATTACTGAATGAGAAAGAAGATCAAGTACAGGTTTTTCAACAACAACTGCAACAAACCAATGCCAACAACGAAGCACAAAAGGAGCTTGAAAAATTACAGCAGGATTTCCAACAAATGCAGATAGGGTACCAGAACAGTTTGGCTGAAAGAGAAAAACAGTTACATGTTATGCAAGAGATGCACAAGGATGATCCTAAACTTACAGAATTCATCACAGAGTCCATTTCCTTAAATGATCAACTACTGCAGCAACAGGAAATATTATGCCATAGAATATCATAGTGGAACTCTTATTGCGAAATAAGCGATAAAATCACTAATAAAGTCGTATACTTATGACATGATTATGATTTAATTAGTAAAAGAGTTACCGAATATTTGGCTTGGCAAGAAACAAAGGAGAGGAAAAGAGCAGGTGCACCAATAATCAACGACAATGACAAAGAAATGCTCTTTAACAATTGGGATGCACAAATCAGGAAGGCAGAGCAAGCGGAAAAAGAAGCAGCCTCAACAGCAAACAGTGTTATTGAATGCATAAATGAAAATTTTCACAAGGAAAATCTGATCTCAGAAACTACTCCATGGTATCTACCGAAAGCACAGCAACTGCGGACATGCTGGAGACAGAAGACTCAAGAAAAGGAAGAATCTATTAAAAGATTAACTAAGTTGAATTGGGATTCTTACTGGGCATATTTGGTAAAACCACACAGCCAGTGCATGACCCTCAAATGTATCATTAATTCTGCTGAGAAGATAGTGCCAGCTCTTGCCGATTCCGTTTTCACAGGACAATTAAAGTCAGAAGTCGGTCAGCCTACTCTTCTCAAACAAATGTTGAACGCTTGCAATTTCAAAGAACAGATTCACAAATAGTTAGTTGTTAGTTTTAATTTTAGATTTAGTATTAATTTTGCTTTATTTTTGCCTAAAATGAGGACGGTCATTTAAACCGTATCCTACATTTTTGTAATAAATTATTTTTTAGATTTAGTTAATAGTATTTAAACCCTTCTCATGCATTTAGAGAAGGATCTTGAAATTTGTCAAAAACTTGTCCTCAGAACATGCACTTTTTCACCCTTCGAGGAGGTTTTGATGAATGAATGGAATAGGATTTATTGATATATGCATTTAATATCTACTACTGATGTTGCACTTTTGTACTCTTAGTGGATTTTGGATTAAGAAGAGATAAGTCATTATTGCTTGAAGCTCAGGAGTAGAACTAGTTATAAATGGTACTTTTATCTCTTAACTATTTCTGCCTTTGTGTTAAACTGATATTCATGTTCAGTTGTTTATATATTTTTGCTTGAATGCTTGAGTTATCATTTGGCACTTGTGAACGGTGATAGCTATTTATTTATGCTTAATATATGAATAGCTTATTATGCGATATGTTTTCCACAACTGTTTCGTCTAACTTTTTATACGAAGTGGTTTCTCTTTATTGAATTATTTTCTTATAACAGTTGAATGATCTTTATTACCAATTATTATTTGAAATCATTTTAGATCGCATAACGGAAAGATTACATCCCGGGTTAGTATAGAATTAGATATTTCTGTTTATTAGAATACAATTGCATGTTATTAGATTAGAATTAGAATAAAAGCATTTCATTTAGGAACTTTTAGAAAGGAAATATCAATTCTCAACACACATACACACATGTTGGGAAACTGGTCCCATTATCCCCAGTCGGACCCACTATACCAAACGGAAAAGGAGCTTCCAACCAAGGTCCGGACCGGGTGGGTATCCCCCTTGTTGTCGACCCGATTTTCGGGGCTTCAACATATTTGGTGCTAGAAGGAGGGCCCCGAACTATGAATGGCAGGTAAGTCAAAATATAAATACCATTCTGAGAGTAAATCGCCCTCACCATCTCCCCCAAATTCCCCATCGCACTTAGAATCTTTAAATCTAGAGCCAGAAGTCAAAAGAACAACTGCCACAGCCACAAATCATGACTTTTCAGACGAATCTGTTATTGAACCTCCTAAAGTTGAATCTTTGATCCATAAACTTCAGTGATTTTCAATATCACCTCAAAGGTCTGATAAATCTCAAGGCAGTGTGACGTCGCAATATAACCCTGCTCATCCTCTCACTAGATTACATAGCGAAAAGTTTGGTGTTCATCCAACCGAGTTACCTTTACCTACAAGGAAGAGAGCAAGGAAATCACCTAAAGAGTCTGATAGCGAGACTCTTTCATCATCATCATCCATCTCAACCTCTTCACCGTGAAGTCAACCATCCACCCCTCCACTTCAGATTATTGTCCACCAGTCCACTGGAACTTCCACATCTCCTTCTCAAACATCTGGAATTGTAATATCCTCATCTTCCGAACCACAGGGATCATCTTCTACGCTTTCCTCTGTTAGTAGTTCAACGATGGCTCAATCTCCATGGAATAACCCATGGGTAGTCTTAATGCCTGCACCCTTGAGTCAAATACCTTCCCATCCTAAAAAATGGCTGCCTAAGTTTAATCCTGAAGCAGGCATGCTAGCAGAAGAACATATAAATAACTTTATGTTGTCCATAAATCTCAATGGAGTTACAAATGAAGACGTTGTCATCCGACTTATCCCCTATACTCTACAAGGAGTAGCTGGATCATGGTATTTCTCATTACCGTCTGGATCTATCACTAGTTGGGATATCTTCCAAGATCAATTTTTGACTAAGTTCGGTGATGACAGGTCTACAGCGACACTGATCAATGACCTGTCTAACCTTAGGGCCGAGTCAAAAGAACCTATCAAGGATTTTAATTCACATTTCAATAAACTGTTAAATAAAATTCCTACTGCTTCCAAGCCTAGCGAAGTAGTGTGAAGTGAATGGTACATTTCTGCATTACCATCAAACATAGCAATCTTCGTTGATAGGGCTAACAAAACAAATTTAGTTGACAATATGAAGGAAGCAATAGCGGTAGAGAAACGTATCATAGCCCTAGAAAAGAAAAACACGTTAGAATAATGAAAATCCAAGAAGGTTACTTTTAAGGAAGACCCCAAGAAAAAACAATCGAAAGATCCATTTGATTTAGAAGGATTGCAGTAAGTTATGAAAACCATGTCCAATGAAATGATTGACATTAAGAAACAAGTGGCAGAAACATCTTCTAAAAAGCCGTACAAACCTTATAGAAGAAACCCTTCGACCGAAGAAACTACCGATGAAGAAGAAGTTGTAGAGGTACAAGGTATGTGGGATTTCATCCTCCCAGCTGAGGAAGATCAAGAGACATTCCCAGTTAACACTCAAAGTAGAAATCAAATTGATCCTCCTCAACCTACTCCTAAGCCAAAGAGCGCAAGCTCAATGACTAAGGATAAAGTCGCAGCCAAGAAAACGACATCTAAAGCCATTCAAACCAGCCCAGTGCAAACAGATTCATCAACTCCATAAAAAACGTTGATCATTTCGGATGAAATGGAGTATAATATCATAGAAGACATGAAAAATACTAGAGCTAACATCACTTTTTATGAATTGAGCAAGTTAAAACACCAACAAAAGGTACTTTTGAAAGAATTACATGATGTACCATAAAAACCTTTTCCTGCCCCTATCGTCTCTCAAGCTTCCCATGGAATGGGAAAACCTCCAAATAATGTGATTAGTAAAGTTGATCTAGAAAATATCGCTTTAATTGGAGGAAGGTTGAGATCTCATACTCCCCCATTTCTTCTTACTTATGAAGTTTTCAATAAAAATTTGCATAATTGATTGGTGGATTCTGGAGCTTCATCTAATATTTTACCAAAATCAATATCTGCAAAGTTGAACATTCAACCGCAAAAATCTGCTATGTGCATATTTCAGCTAGATCGATCGCAAGTTCAAGTGATCGGAGAATTAAATCAGGTTACCATAAGGCTATCATCTAATCCAAAGGTATGTCAAGTTATCGACATTTTAGTTGCAGATATTCCAGAATTTTATGGCTTAATTCTTAGCAGAGATTGGTCAGAAAAACTTCATGGATATTTTGCAACTGATTGGTCACACATGTGGCTCCCTTACAATGGTATACCAAATCAGATAAAGGTTGAACGAGAAAGACATCAGAAATACATAGTAATAGAACTGGAAGGAGAAAATGAACCGGTAGCATACAACAATAATATCATTGGCAATTTCTCAATTGATTCTTTCTTAGGAAATTTTAATGCTCATACTTCACCCTACTTAGAACATTATGTTTTATCTCAAATAGAAAAGATTTCTCAAACAGATAGTTCTAAATGAATTAATTTTATTGATGCTCCTGTAAATAAATATTTATTTTGGAAGTTATTTTTTGACGGTTCTAAGTCTAATGAAGGATCAGGAGCAGGATGCGTGTTAATCAGTCCAAAAGGAAACATAATTATGTTAACTTGCAGACTCGAGTTCGATTGCACCAATAATACCGCAAAATACGAGGCTTTAGTCCAAGGATTACAAAGCAATCGGATTAGACATCAAATATCTACAAGTTTTCAGAGATTCTGAAATTGTAATCAGACAGGTACGCGATACTATACATTGCTTATCAGGTCATTTAAAGCATTACCAATATTTAGTTCAAGATCTAGCTAAACACTTTATAGCATTTAATATTTCATCAATCCCCAGACTCCAAAACACTAGTGCAGACCTCCTAGCTAATGTAGCTTCCAAGCTCATTCCATCAGAAGACTATAGCCCTGATCTATTTTCAATCGAATTAATCTTCAGACGCTTGATTCCTGATAACATTACCAATTGGAGGATTTTCAACGATGATCCTGATATTGTAAACTTTCTCACATCTGAAGGATCTTACACCAATCACATAATTGATGAGGACCAACATGACAGATAATTACAACAAGATAGCACTAATAATGTTATGAAAAAATCAGTAGTCAAGTTAGAAGACCTTTATGATTTGAAAGATCGATTCAAAATATCTACCAATTCAAAATTGCAAAGTCCAACTTTGAACTATGAATTAATAAATCTAGGAACTGATCCCAAACCATAGAATATCAACCTAGGCCTTGGCCTAGCTCCTGAAGAAAAATTAGCGTATGTTCATCTTTTGAAACAATACAAAAGTGTCTTTGCTTGGAACTACGATGAACTCAAAACTTGTGACACTTATATCATCCAACACACTATCCCAATGATAAACGATGAAAAACCTGTCCAGCAAAAGCTGAGAAAGATCCATCCCAACCTAGAAAACCAGATCAAATCTGAACTCAATAAGTTATTGAAAGCCAAAATTATTTTTCCCGTTCGACATTCTAAATGGGTTTCCAATATGGTTCCCGTTAGAAAGAAGAACAGAGACATTATAATTTGCATTGACTTTCGAAATCTTAACAAAGCCTGCCAAAAATATAATTTTCCTTTGCCTCCCATGGAGCAAATATTGTAGGCAATCGCAGGATCAGAATTAATGTCCTTCTTAGATGGTTTCTATGGCTACAACCAAGTGTTGGTCCATCCTGATGATCAATTGAAAACCACATTCAGAACCAAATGGGGCACTTACGCATATCAAAAGATGCCTTTTGGTCTGATCAACGCTAGTGCCACATTTCAGAGAGCCATGGACATCTCATTCAAGGGATTAGTTAACAAATCAGTGATAATTTACTTAGATGATATAACTGTATATTCCAAGAAATGAAGTAATCATCTTAGATATTTAAAACAGATCTTCCAACGTTGTCAAAGGTATGGAATTTCACTTAACCCGAAAAAATAATTTTTTGCATTAAGTGAAGGAAAACTTCTTGGATTCATACTATCAAAATCTGGAATTCATATTGATCCTGACAGAATCAAGGAGATTTCTGAAATACCCATATCTCACAACAAGAAAGCTATGCAATATTTCCTTGGCCAGATTAATTTTGTAAAGAGATTTGTACCAGATTTTTCAAGAATTGTATCTCCTTTACAAGCAGTGATTAAAAAGAACTCAAACTTCAAATGGGGCCAAGACGAATATGAGGCATTCAATTTGATTAAACACGCAATTTTTAATGCTCCATCTTTAGCAACTCCAAATTTTTCCGATCCTTTTATTTTATATACATTTTCCTCTGATAGATCATATGTTGCGATACTCACTCAAGCAAATCAAGACAAGGCAGAAGCCCCAATTTCTTTTTTCAGTTCAAATTTACAGGGGCCTGAATTAAATTATTTGGATGTAGAGAAACAAGCTTATGCTGTTTTCAAAGCAATTAAATATTTTAGACCCTTTCTACTTAAAACCCATACAAAAATCATAGTGCCATTTCCAGCGGTAAGAAATATCTTAGTACAGATAGATGTGGGTGTGAAAAGAGCCAATTGGGTTACTGCCTTACAAGAATATGACATTGAAATCAAACAAGCGAGTATTGTAAGAGGTCAAGGCTTTTGCAAAATACTCGCTGGAGCATCGCTTATTTCCGAAATACCATCTGGAGAGATACAAATGTATGAGATAAGCCTAAACTATATTGAATCATTATACGTTGATATCATATTTTATCTAAAGAATGGATATGCTCCTCCAAATCTTGATTACACTAAGAAAAGAGCTCTAAGGTTGAAGGCTAAACAATATCAGCTCTTGAATGATGTTCTTTTTAGAATGAATTATGATTCTATTCTCCTTAGATGTCTTGAGAAATCTGAAGCTGAAAAAATCTTGCAGGAACTCCACGATGGGCCAGCAGGCGGACATTATGTTGGAGACGCTACTGCACATAAAATCCTCCGCGCAGGCTATTACTGGCCCACATTATTCAAAGACTCACATATCTACGTAAGGAAATTTCAATTTTGTCAAACCGTTGTTGGAAGAGAAAAGAAACCATCATTGCCGCTGCAACTAGTCAACATTGAGTAGCCTTTTGATCAATGGGGATTGGACATAATAGGTGATATCATTCCTCACTCTTCTAAACAACATAGGTATATCCTTACAACAACTGATTATTTTACTAAATGGGTAGAAGCAGTTCCTCTCAAGACAACTAATGCCGAGCATATCATTGAGTTCATAGATCAATTCATAATCACCAAGTTTGGTTTACCTTCCGCTTTAATGTTTGATAATGCATCATATTTTTCTGGTAATGCTATGACTGAATTTGCACTCAAAAGGGGTTTCAAACTTAAATGCTCTGCCAATTATTACCCACAGGGGAACGGGTTAGCTGAATCTACAAATAAAAACTTAATCAGAATCATTAAGCGAACCATTGATCAAAATCACAAAAATTGGCATAAGTCTTTAATATATGCTTTATGGGCAGATCGAATAATGCAGAAAGCCTCCATTGGCACTTCTCCCTTTAATTTAGTTTATGGGAAAGAAGTGGTTCTTCCAACTCATCTAGAAATTCCCTCTTTGGCCTTAGTTCAATATATTGATGAAGCACCAACTTCTTCCTTACAACTAAGGCAGCTGGAAATAATTAAGCTAGAAGAGCAACGAGAAAAGGCCAAATTAACTCATGCTCATCACCAAGCATTAGTAAAAGCTTCTTTTGATTCAAACATGATATCCAGAAATGACTTTAAAATGGGAGATCTAGTTTTAAAATGGGACAAAGCTCATGAGGAAAAAGGGAAACATACGAAATTTCAACAAATGTGGCTTGGTCCTTTCCAAATTGCAGAAATCATAGGTCCATATACTTTTATGTTACAGGATTTAATAGGAAAAAGAGAGTCTTTACCTGTTAACGGACAGATCCTCAAAAAGTATTTTCCATAGGAGATCACTCTTCTATTTTGTACATTAGTTTTCTTTATTTTCATAATAAAACCGGTTGTAAATGGTTACAATTGGAAATTCACGAAAAAGACACAAATACTCTTTTAGATTTTGTTTTTTCACTTGTATAAATAGAATTCTTCTAGGAAATTGATCATTATTATTAAAAGATACAATTAAAGGCTCTAAACCTAGAAATGATACTAGTTTCAATGATGTAAATTTTGATAAAAAAACGACCTTTAGTGGGAAATTGTTTTATATCAGTTCAATAAAAGGTATCAATAACAAAACGAAGATTCTCTGTAGAAAAGTTCTTTCCAAAAACTCTGCCATTTTCGTCCAGAGCTATCTTAAGGAAACAATGACTTCCTCCCCACCTAGTAAATTACAACGTTAAGGGAATAATCCATTGATACACTTTAACTTAAAGAGTAAGAGGTCTCATCACGAACCGACTTATCATAATCATAGATATTATAGCTTGCTGACTTTGCCAATACTACATACCACAACAGGGAAATGACTCAAGATTATTGCAATCAAAAGACAAGGGGTCTCATCACGAGCCAGCTTGTTTAGCAAAGTTATAAATCAAGTGAATGACACTGTCATAAATTGGCTACCAAACCAAGACATTGTTCTTTAAAGGTAAAAAAGAAAATGAAAGCAATAAGTGTGAATATGGATCTCTCCTTGAAAATTGTATATTTCTCTAAGTAGGACACAGGATCATTGCTGGGTAATAGGTAACCCTGTCGAGGCTATAAATGCCTGCTAGTAGCAGAGGCTCTACCTACGACAAGTGAGCATATTTAAAACTGATTTATAGAGAAGCCTTTGTTTTTATCTTTATAAACCAAGTAATGACTGATATAGATACAACGACTAGCTTGAGGAAGTAAATAATCAAAGTTGAATATAGAAGAAACAAAATATCATTGTGTTGACGGGAAAATTTGTCCGGCCAACAGTAGGGGATCTCCCTGGTAGAAAGTCCCAATTAGACCTTGTACCGTTTGGAGTAGGGATCCCGTCCGGGGTGTGGGTCCGGCTACCGCTTAAGACGCCTTCCCTTCGGTCTCAAAAGAACCTTATTGAACCTGTGGACACACACTCATTCACATGATACAGAATACATGACTGATGCATTAAACACGAATAAAACACTAGTGTAGCGAGGCAATAAATAAAGCATGTACGCCTAAGGAGATGTTGTTAGCAACACGTCTTTGGGGTACTACTGGTAAGGTAGTCTGACCACAACAGAAATAGTTCTTTATGGCGAGATGTCCCTTTACTTTCTGAAAGATAAAATGGAATGCTAACAAAATAGTTCATTAACATTCATTAATAGAGCAAATGGTAAACTGAAAATCATCAATACAAACACAGATAGCCATGATGCATAAATGATGCTATAAAGAGGGCAACTTCATTAATCAAAAGATGTTCTGAAACTGTATGAGGAAATACACTTAGTGTTCACGCAGTAAAACAAATCATCCAAACAAAGGGGTTGTAACAAGTATCCGTATTCACATGTACAAGATATAATCTTTTAATACAATGCAATGTAGCTCTTGAGTCTCCAAAAAGAAAAGCCCCTATTACTTTCCCCGTGGGGAGTTTTATAGCACAAAACTTGCCCTTTGGGCTTCCCGACTTTTCGCCTGCCTGCCTGTTGAGTTGCCTCGCGACCTTGAAGAGGTTGTGACCTACGACCTGTCTAGTATGTGCGACTTGCGACCTGGATAGGCAGTGCGACCTGCGACCTGGATAGACTGCGACCTGCGACTTGTCCGAGTGGTGCGACCTGCGACCTACCTCTAACTGCTGCTCATGACTTGCTGCTACCGGGCTGTGGAGATGGACGCGCAATGTTGAGGTCAGGGGCATCAATCTGCTGCTCCTTGAGAAAATCTTGCCATGTCCGGTACTCTTCCGCTATGGTGGAAACCAAAGGGACCTCCTCCTTCAACCGATGCATGCATTCCAAAGCATTTGGTACTAAGGTTTCCCTTTTCTGTGATATTTGGTTTGAAAGCGAGGCAAGCTTGGTATAAATCCAAGCTAGAGTGGCAATAAACTGACTTAGATGTTCTTGAGATGTTGAGGGCTCGAGAGCAGCAGCGGCTTGCTTGATAGGCTGCAAAAATGACTGGATTTCTTGATCCACTTGTTCCCAGGTTTTCTCTTCGTCTTGCCCCAAGCGACAGAATGTGGTGCAAAGTGTGCATCGAGTCGATACCGCTGATCAGGTGGTTGTATGAATACATTACTTTGTCCAGGTCCTTAGATAGTTTGTCCTTAGATTGTATTGCCATATGGAGCTGAACCTTAGCATCCTGTGTATGAATCCAATCCCTCTTGGGCAAATTTTCAGGTGCCTGAGGGTATTGTACTGTCCAGCCCATCATCCTGTCTAAGGCCTGTGAGGCCTCCCTGAGCTGCTCATGCTTTTGCTTGGTTTCTGCTCGTGCTCTTACCAGTGGGGCGACTGTTTGTTTGATGGTGAACATTTCTCCATACACCTGCCTCATGGTTGCTTCTAACACTTCAGACTCTTTGAAAATGGCCAGTGGGACTTCATTTACCGGTGGAGTCTGGTTTCAGAGTTGTTGAACTTCTACTCTCAACTATGATTTCTCCTGTTCTGCTGTTTTCTCGCGTTGCTCAGCTGCTTGCAGTCTATTTTGCAGAGAGACTATTTCTCTACTCATTCTGGTTACGTTCTCTTTCGTGGCTGTGGCGAAAGAAATACCTGCCAATGCTATCATTACAGGATTAGTCCTGGTATCAAGGACTATGTCTTTGCCTGTTGCAACTGTGGATGTGGCAGAGGGACTTTGCGCCAGAGATCTTCTTCTCTCTTGCCAGATTTTGAAAGATAATTGATCAAATGTGAGTTTGGTGAGGTCAAATACATCCTCTTCCTGCCCCTGGGGGGATCTAACATCAGAGAGCTTGGTACTTCCTAGAGGTATCTCGAGGGGAGTTACCTCGATGTCTTCTAGCATGTCATCCTCCTTTTCTTCTCTGTTCTTTTCCTCTTCTTCCTTTCGTCGGCGTTCAGTTTCCGTTGCTGCTTCTATTTCGGCCTTCCTCTTCCGCTTAGCTACAGCAGCCTGTTCAGCCTTCTTTTGGCGCTCAGCTTCTGCAGCCTGTTCGGCCTTCTTTCGGCGCTCAGCTTCTGCTTTGTCCAGCTCTGCCTTGAGTGCCCGTTTTGCTGCGGCCTGTGCCTCCTTTTCCTCTTTTTCTTTCCTGGCCTCCTTGGCCTGCTTCTTCTTCTGCGTTGCCGTTGCACTCTTCTGGCGTTCTTCCTCATCCTCCTTTATCTTCTTTTCCCTTTCTTGCTAGGCTTTTTCTTCTGCTTCTTTCTGTTGGATAGATGTAGTAAGCCCTGTGCTAGTCCGAGACTTCTTGGGTAAAGAGGAAGAGGCACCTCCCAACTGACGTCTTCTGTCTTCCAGGCTCTGATCATCTGGATCTTCTTGGCCCAAGTCTACTCCCGGAGCAAATTGTCTCTCAACGTTATACCAGTTCCTTCTTTCATCTTCTGCCGGGTGCTCAATATGCTGATAAGTCCACTTGAATTTAGCTTTCAGGTAGTGTTCAGGAACTATTCTCTCCGGGTCATATGTTCGGTGTTCTAGCACCCCAAGCTGATAGATTTTCATCGCTTCTCCCTCCGCTGCTACTTCCTTGAAGTCTTTAACTGTGCACTCGCCAATGGTGAGGGGTAGCGTGGGCCACGACTTCTTTTGCCTTTAGATAGGACGCTGGAGAAGCCTTGAGACATTTGGAAGCATACCTCTTGAATGAGCATTTTGTCCGTAACAAAGTGAGGCATAACATGTGGTGCCCTGTATGATCCAAAGACTCGGATAAAGGTATATCCGGAGAAAGGGAACCAATGTGCCACTTTGACTAGAGTCTCTTTGGCCCGCCAAGACATGCAGGGGGCGTCTTGGCCAAATATTTTTCTGTATAGAGAGGGGATAAATACTTGGGAGATTTGCTCTATATCCTGTTTGTACTTGGACTCCCAAAACACCCTGATTTGTAGATGAATTGCATGACTCTGCTCGGAATCCCAGTTGTGTGCCCATCCCTCAAAGTGTAATCTTGCGCAGACAGCATCCAGTAGGTAAGAGGCCATGTAAAATTCGGAAGGCATTCCCTCTTATGGGGCCAATGCCGCGGACAAGTTTGTCTGCATCGAAGTCATCAATATGCCGGCCTAGTTGAAATGGGTGCCATGTGTCGTCACATGCTCCATGATAGTAGCCCAACTACCGCTGAAAGTGGAGCAATCAGAGCACCCGTAAAGTCTGCAAAGCATGGCGGCAACTAATTTATAGACCTTTCTCAGGCTAGCCACCGGATATTCTTGGTCTTTCTTGACTTTAAATTTCTCGGGCTCCTCCCACCATTGTCTAATAGTATCAACTACAGAAACTGCGTGAGCAATAGCCCATTCTGGTGTGAAGTACTCTTCTGGGCAAGGCAACGAGTAATAAAGGTGGGCATCCAAGCCTACGAGCGTAGCGAAAGCCCTGCCTTCGCTGTCTCAGATCACAAACTTCTTGGGATCTGTCTTTTGTATGATCCAGTCTATAACCTTTGGGCATGGAAATATGGCTGGATGCGCCCCTGCCAGATGTAGTTTGGACCTGTTGACTGCCAAGTATATTTCTCGGTCTGGGAGATCTTCTGGGAATTCCTCTTCCGGCTTGGCGAACTCATGATACACTTGGTACCATCGAATGTTTTCTTCTTTTGCAAATGTACATAGTGTATCCCTGTATATTGGGGGTGGGGATACCACGTCCAGCTCATCAAATTCTTCCACCACTTTCTTGTCCTTCTTCTGGGACAGCGGGGGTACCATGTCACTAGAATCTGATAAAACAGGTATGCACTCTATGTCTTCTTGAAGTTCACCTGTCAAATTCATAAAGGAATCCCAAGATAAGAATGACATGATGATATAAAACCAATTACAGTTTAGTGATGAAATTTAGCTGAGACACATGTAAAACTGGGTTACTGGTTTACTGGGTCGCTGGGTCGCGGATTGCAAGAAGAGGCATAGGTGCGACTTTGCGACCTTGCGACTAGGTCGCAGGGTCGTAGGGTCGCAAATTACGAAAAAAGAGGACAATGCGACTTTGCGACCTCGTGACCAGGTCGCTGGGTCGTTGGGTCGCAACTCTCTGAAAAATTGGGAAATGCGACCTTGCGACCTTGCGACTAGGTCGCTGGGTCACTGGGTCGCAAATTCCAAAATCTGAAGAAAATGCGACCTTGCGACCTCGCGACTAGGTCGCTGGGTCGCAGGTCGCGTTAGGGCTTGCCGGGGGGTTTTGGGCGCGCGCGGCGTGAAGGTTTCCTCCCTCTAACTGGAAAATTATAAGGCTAAAAGGGTCCATGCAGAGTTGAGGAGTGGCTTTGGGAGCAGGGGACAAGGCCATGAAAGCTTGAACATGAAATGTGGTGAGTTTGGGCAGATGTAATGAAGCAGGATTTAATAAAACATTCAAAACTAGAAAAGAAACATCAAAGTTCATGCAGAGGGGAATTTAAAGGTCTGGGCAAGCATGGATTTGGCAAGAAATGTCTATAAAGGAAAAAGCAGAAGAGAAACGACAACTTACCCGGGAAAATCGCGCCAGTCGACCTGTCAGAGCCGTTTTTTCCTATTCGCCGATTGTGCAAAATGCGACCTGGCGACCTCCCTTATATAAAAGGTCGCACGTGCGGGCAATAAATGTGGGGTCGCTAGGTCGCAATTTTCATGATTTAGGGGATCCGCGAACTCGCGACCTTGCGACCTGGCGACCTGGGGTCGCGGGGTCGCAAGGTCGCGAGTTCGCAGTTTTCATTAAAATTTACAATTTGCGACCTTGCGACCTTGCGACCTGGCGACCTGGGGTCGCGGGGTCACAAGGTCGCAGGGTCGCAGTTTTCTTTAAAAGTTGGGCTTCACGACTCAGCGACCTTGCGACCTTGCGACCTTTGGGTCGTGGGGTCGCAAGGTCACAGGGTCGCAATTTTCTAAAAAACGAACTCTGCGACTTTGCGACTTAATTTTGTTGATTCTTAATTGGTTTTTCTCTTAGTTTCAAGGGGCTCCAAAAATTTGAAATGGTGGTCTTTTTGGAGGGTGTTTAGGGGCTACAACAAATGGTGATTCACTAGACGAACTCAGAGTCTCTGCCGATGGTTAGCCTTGGCGAGGGGAGGGAGGGGCCTCTGCTGACTGTTTTCTTTTACCTTGCGGTTGACATTTCCTAACCTTTGGCACCTTGCTGGGTTGCTCAATCTGCTGGCCTGTTCGGGTGCCGTTCAACCAACTTCATTTCTTCAGGTCTCTGGACTTGAAAGGTTGGAGAACTCCAGGCGGCTACGGGGTCAGGTACAATTATTTTGTCCTCATCGTGTTGCTCCACTGCCAGCGAACCTCTCGGTCCCGACGGAGTCACTGCCTAGGAATCGTGAACGTTGCTCCGCTACCAGCGAGCCTGGTCAGTACCCCGGCGGAGTCGTTACATCACCTCTCTGCGCAGGAAGCCTTTCTCAATCCTTTACCCTTTATTAGTGTGCTATTGCACTTATTTTGAATGTGCCTGAGGCACTTATTTAGATGTGCTCGTGGCACTTATTTGAGATGGCAATTTAGCCTGGGCGGATGAGGGATCCCGACTTATTTTTCTTGCAGAGAGGTTGTTCCTGGTCTAGTATGAGGACTTTGGTTTTTCCCAGATACCCTGTCGTAGCATAGAGTACCTCTTTTCCCTTCTGGTCTGGTTACCACTACACTGCATTTTCTTTTGCGGACACCCTCTCAGACTGGCGAGGTAAGCTTCCCGCTTGATGACTCGAGCTCGGTGATATGCTACCTTTAGGTGCAGAGAACAAGCAAGCTTTTGCCACCTTTGAGTCTATCGGAAAAGGCTTTCCATCAGCATAGAACCTGTTGCAGTGTGCCAATTGCGTGGCTCTAACAAATCCTTCCTTAAACTTTTATTTTATTTTATTTTATTATTATTATTTTATTTATTTATTTTTTATACAAAGGCGAGACAAGAACTATGGTACAAGGATAAGATAAACCCTCTAAGGGCTGCTAAGTGAAATAGTGTTTGAGGTCATGCCCATTTACCGGGAGGACCTCGACTCGTCCTTCAAGGGTTTGCAATCTAAAAGTGTGGGATCCTAACTTTTCCTTAATTTGGAAAGGGCCTGTCCATAGTGCTTGGAACTTGGAATGCTTTCCTTTATCCTCATGAGCTTTGTCCCATTTTAGGACCAGGTCTCCTACCTCAAAATTTTTATTCCCTGTGGATTTCCTATCAAACCATCTCTTGATGCGGCTCTGGTGGATGGCAAACTTTTCCCGGGTTTTTTTCCTTTCTTCCTCCAACTTCAGCAAGGTGTCAATTCGAGCCTGCAGGGTAGGGCATGGGGTACCATGACATTCTTGGGACAGCTGAAGGGCAGGGAGAGATAGATGGGGACGAAGAACAACTTCTTTTCCATACACGAGAAAATATGGAGAGGTGCCTAAGGAGGACTTGGGAGTAATACGGTCAGCCCAAAGTGCATTGTGAAGGGCATTGTGCCAATTGCGCTGGTGGGAAAGCAGGGTCTTTTTAATGATACGGATAAGATTCTTATTGGTTGACTCAGCTAATCCATTTCCCTGGGGATAGTAATTCGCAGAATGTTTCAGAACAATACCATTTTCCAACGCAAAATCATATAATCTAAAAGATGAGAAGTAAGTCGCATTATCGAAGACTAAAGAAGTTGGAACACCAAACCTGGTGATGATGGAATGCGTGAGGAATTCTATTACCTCCTGATCATTGATTCGGCGTAGAGGTGTTGCTTCGACCCACCTGGTAAAATAATCAGTAGCTGTAAGGATATACCGGTGTTTTTTAGAAGAGTGAGGTGTGATTTCACCAATTACATCCAAACCCCACTGTTGGAAAGGCTCCTCCACTGCTACTGAGAGTAAGGGGGCGGCTGGCCGTGCTTCTCGGTTTGCGAACTTCTGGCACTGGATGCATTTCCGAACATATGCATGCGCATATTTAAAAAGAGTAGGCCAATAGTATCCTGCGCGCATTATCTTATGGGCGGTAGTATCTCCGGCAAAATGACCTCTAGCTGGTCCGTCATGCAACTCAGTTAAGATTTTCTGCGCTTCGTCATTTTCCAAGCAGCGTAACAGGACCCCATCGTGATGTTTCTTGAATAGCTTTCCTCGGATTAGTTGGTGAGAAGAGGCTTTGAGTCTTATTGCGCGTTTCTTCCGGGCATTAAGAGCAGGGTCCATGGTGCCTTGGGCCAAATATCTGGAAATTTCGGAATACCAAGAGGAGCTACTTTGCTGAGGCACATGGTCGCTCTGATACATTTCAATTTCTTGTTCCCAAAATTCTTCTTCAATTCCATGGGAACTTGCGGCTTATGCGGCCATTTGGCATAAGCCCTGTCCTTTAACGGTGTGTGCCGGTTTAAATTCTAAATCGTATTCTTGCAAGCACGCCACCCAGTTGCCTCGCCTTTCGCCTAGCTCCTGCTGCACGAAAAGTGAGCGGACAGCTGGGTGTGGAACAAAAACCGTGACATGATTTTTCAAGATGTAGGGCCTAAAATGCTTGACCGCTTTGTAGACTGCATAGGCTTGTTTTTCAATTTCTGGGTAGTTCAACTCAGCTCCTTGCAAACCGGTGCTCATGAAAGAAATGGGCCGTTCATCGTTGTTGCCATCTTTCTGCGTAAGGACAGTCACAAGTGAGGAATCTGAAGCAAAAGTATATATGATAAAGCCTTTGCCAAAATCTGGACTTTGGAGGGAAAAAGCTTCAGCTATAGCCCGTTTGATATTGTCGAAGGACTCCTTTTCCGGCAGGTTCCACTAAAACATCGCATTATTTTTTATCATTCCCTGCAGTGGCCTAACTATTTGGGTGAAATCCGAGATGAATTTACGGACAAAATTTATTTTCCCCAAGAAAGATTGCATTGCTTTCTTGCGGTTTGGGGGAGGAATCTGAGCAATAGCTTTCGCCCGTTTTGGATCAACTACAATGCCTTGCTTGGTTATAATGTGGCCTAGCAAGTTCCCCTCTGCCACAGCGAAAACACTCTTTTTAGGGTTGAGCGAAATCCCGTACCTTCTGCACCTCTCGAATATTTGTTTGAGGTGGCGTAAATGATCGCCCCTGCGTTTTGAAAACACAGTGATGTCGTCTAAATAGACCACCATGCTCTGCCCTATCAAACCACATAAAGCTATATCCATGGCCCGTTGGAAGGTTTTCCCCGCATTGATCAATCCAAAGGGCATGTGCCTAAAAGCAAAGGTCCCCCATTTGGTCTGGAAGGTAGTTTTCAATCTGTCCGGCTCAGCTACCAGCACCTGGTTATAACCAGAGAAGCCATCCAATAGGGAGAACATTTCAGATCCAGACACAGCTTGCAATATCTATTCCATGGGTGGCACCGGGTAGTTGTCTTTGTTTGAGGCCCGATTCAGATTACGGAAATCTACGCACAAGCGGATCTCGCCAGAATTCTTTCGAACCGGTACCAAATTTGACACCCACGTGGAGTGGCGAACTTTAAAAATAATGCGTGCATCCAAGAGTTTCTTAAGTTCTTTCAGAATCATTGGCTCCAAAGCGGGATGCACTTTTCTGAGTTTTTGTTGGAAGGGTTTAACGCCTTCCCTCATGGGTATCACATGCTGAATGATCCGGGTATCGTATGTACGTAGATCTTCATACGTCCAAGGAAATACATCTCGATACTTCTGAAATAATTGGGTGAAGGCCCGTGTCTCCTCATCACTACAGTCTTTGCCAAGGTTAACAAACTTTGGGTTCTCCTCTGACCCCAAGTTTACTTGCCGATGTGCCAATATGGAACTTTGCACTTTGGTGTTAGGGGGGCCGCGGAATCGACTTTGTAGATCGAAGAGCTTTTCTAAAGACACCACCTTCTTGGGCATGGAGTTCTCTTTACGTTCATCGTGTTCTTTCTGCAAAGCATGATCATGCTCTGCCTCATCTATCGCCGCATCTTTGAATATTTCAGTATTGAGCATAAAGTCCAAGATCTGCTGATCATCGTCAAAAACGCGTAGATTAGTAATGTTATCTGGCACAGAGGGTCTATATAAAACTTCAATAGAAAAACCGTCCCTCAAAGGGGTAAACCTAGCAGAAACATTAGCCAGAGTATCAGCTGCTGCATTGTGCATTCTAAGAACAGATTTAATTCCAAATGCATCAAAAGCAGAAATCAATCGCCATACCTCTTGTTGATACGTCTTTAAATGTGGAGACAAACAGTGAATAGTGTTGCGTACCTGGCGAGTGATAATCTCGGAATCTCCAATGACCTGTAAGCATTTTACCTTCAAATCCAGCGCCTTCTTAAGTCCGAGGATTAAAGCCTCGTACTCAGCAATGCTGTTGGTGCATTGGAACTCTAGCCAGCATGAGATTAAGAATTTATTCTTGTGAGGGTCAAGCAAGATGAAACCTGCACCAGCTTCGTCATGGGTCTTGGAACCGTCATAATACAAGGTCCATATGTCACTTTCCAGCTCCTTCGGGGTAATAGGTTGTGGAGGGGTTTCGGCTTGGTGTGGGACAGGGGTGGCTTGCTCCTCCGCGACAAGTGCTAGTTCAGATTGGACCTCGGGGCCTACGAAAGACTGAGGGGGTTGGTAGCATCCGAATATGGCTTCCAGAAAACACATGCCAAGCTCTTCCTGGGCAAAGCTGATGGGTTCATTAACGACATCCAAATCAGTCACGGTGTGTTTCATATATGGTTCACTTTCGACCCTGATTTGATTATTCCGCCCTTTGTAAGGAAGCCACAAGTGGGACCAGTCGGTGGCGAAATAGCCTTGCAACTTGCTGGACCAGTCCCTGCTAAGCAATAGGCCGTATGCTTCAGGGATGTCGACAACCACAATGTCAATGCATTGATGGACCCTAGAGTCTGACGACACGCAGATGATGACATTGTTCAACTCTCCTACGGCTGGCACTTATGATCTGTCAAGTTGTATGATCTTTGCATCAGTCTTCTCCGGGCGAATGTTCAGCTTCTTACAGACAGATAGGGGCATGACGTTTGTTGAGGCACTGGAGTCGACTAGACAGTTGTGGACGTTGAAGTTAAAAATCTCGAAGGACAAAAGGAAAGGAGGCGTCGATCCTCTGGAGTTGGTATTGATGGCGTTTACTATAGACTGTACATCTGGACCGGCTTGCGCAGATGTGTTGCTCACATTTTTTGTAGCTGAAGTATTCGCGAAAGCCTTTAGAATGAGTTCTTTTTGGTTAGTAATGTGAGCCAGCTCATAGAGAGAGATGTTTGCTCTTGTTTTTTTCATATCCTCAACGATGTTATAGCTAGACTTTGGTTGAGGGCTAGGCTCGGTAGATGGTTTTGGAGATTCTGTCGGGAGCTTGCCCTTTTGACTTGCTCGGGTAATGTTGTTGGTGGGCTTCTCCGGAGCAGATTGTTTTCCATTTCTTGGGGGCAGAATTTTCCTTAGGAAAGCCCTTTTCTTGTCTTCATAAGATTGCTCGGGAACAGGTCCTTTGCTCCTTAGACTATAATTCCGTACGGACTAGTCTTTGGGAGTATATTCCATGTTGATATCAATGGAGGTAAGGTTGTCCCCACCTCGGATTATGTCAAAAGCAAGGACAGAGGATCCTGGTTCTTCGTTCGAGGGCAGATCCTCATCGTGATCTGAAATATCATCCTCCGTCACATCCCCTGGGGTTTGGTCATCTAAAAGCTGGTTAACTACTGCTGTCATGCTGCCAATCCATTGAGGGTACGTTTTTTCAGAGTGGGCAGCTTGGTGGAAAGAACAGAAGTTATCTTTTCCTATTTCCTCCACATTGAGAGCAGTATTCGGGTTAGATGGAGGTCTGTTAGTGTTGGGATTTTTTTTTCTGAAAAAGGGTTTGGGTGGTTTAGTGCTAGTTGTGGATTCTGTGCCCTTTCTCCTTAGGTCAGTGACTTCATTTGTTAAGAGCTTGAGGGTTTTTGCCATGCTTTCAAAATCAAACGCATCTTTATCCCTATCGGTGGTCTTAGGAGTGGAGGACTGACCCCTTTTTGTGTTAGGCTTGTGATCATATCTCCCTTCGTGATCGATGGCTCCTATCGAAAGCATGTCTTTCTCCACAGCGAGAGCAGCCTCATAATTAGCCGTAAGGGTAGCGCGAGCTTCACGTTTGACGAAAACGGCGATGTCCCTAGGGAGAGCCTTGGTATAGTAGTCAATGGTGATTGAGTCATCCAACGCTAGGTTTGGGGGAAACTTCTGTAGTATGGTAGCGAAGCGCTGGTTGAATTCCTTAACCTTCTCCTTTTTATGACACTCTATGGTGCTCAATTTCGTGAGAAGCATGGAAGAAGTTTTATCTTCTGAAAACTTCTGCAGGAATATGCGACGGAATTGGTCCCATGAAGTGATAGAGGCACTGGGGAGTGAGCAGTACCATGTGGTCGCTTTGTTTTCGAGAGTATGGGGAAACCGTCGACATGCGACATCATCGGACTAGACTCTCATGATTTGCAGAGACAAATAGAAGCTGCTGATATGATCTTCAGCTAAGGTGCCTTTCTCAGGGTCAAACTTGGGGAGGTGTTTCTCCGGATGCCTAGGAAGATCGTGGAGTGGGCCCAAAAGATTTAATGGGGATTGAGCCATCCAGTCTAGGGGTTGCACTCTCCTAGCCCGCTGGTGGTGCCTAAACTCAGGCTCAGATTCACCTCCCGAACCTGAGACCGATGCTTCTGACTCATGACGAGTGTTTGTCTTGGTGTCTCCCATGGTAAAGAAAGTCTCTAAGATATCCCAAGTTGTGGACAGGAGGCCTAATTGGGTTTGGGTGATGGTTGCGAGCTTGGTTCCCTTGGGCTCGGCCTCTGTCTCCTCTACCTCCAGCCCCTCGGCCTCTATTTCCTTCTTCTTCATTTCTGCGAGCTCTATTCCTTTCTCCTACATTTCCTCGGCCTCTGTCTTCTTCACCATCCCCAGGTGGGGGATGTGCCTGGTTGTTGTTTTTCCGAGTCTGGTTAGGCTGGGAGTCGGGGAAAGGTTCGGTGTCACCAAATTCTTCACCCTCTTGGAGAATCGGGTCATTTTCCACAACAGCAGTGCCGAGGTCTTCCAACATCAGATTTACAAGCTCGGGTATGGTACTCGCAAGGGCACCATTCCAAGTGATGTTCTCAGGAGGGGTTCTAGTATGGGAAAGGTATTCCATGATTGGAGTAAACCGTAAATTTCCGATAAGATCGCGGGCAGCTGGGCGCAAGGCTCTCAACTGCGCTCTGGTGATTTCGTAATATCAAGTCTCCCTCCCTGGGATATCTTCCAGAGGAGGAGGGATAGGTTCATTGTTTATGACCTCCCCCTGGGGAGTTTTTGATGGAAAGTTCATTGTATGCTGGGAGGCTGCCATTCAGGCCCTCCTTCTAGCGCCAAATCTGTTGACGGGAAAAAATTTTCGGCCAACAGTAGGGGATCTCCCTGGTAGAAAGTCCCAATTAGACCTTGTACCGTTTGGAGTAGGGATCCCGTCCGGGGTGTGGGTCCGGCTACCGCTTAAGACGCCTTCCCTTCGGTCTCAAAAGAACCTGATTGAACCTGCGGACACACACTCATTCACATGATACATAATACATGACTGATGCATTAAACACGAATAAAACACTAGTGTAGCGAGGCAATAAATAAAGCATGTACGCCTAAGGATATGTTGTTAGCAACACGTCTTTGGGGTACTGCTGGTAAGGTAGTCTGACCACAACAGAAATAGTTCTTTATGGCGATATGTCCCTTTACTTTCTGAAAGATAAAATGGAATGCTAACAAAATAGTTCATTAACATTCATTAATAGAGCAAATGGTAAACTGAACATCATCAATACAAACACAGATAGCCATGATGCATAAATGATGCTATAAAGAGGGCAGCTTCATTAATCAAAAGATGTTCTGAAACTGTATGAGGAAATACACTTAGTGTTCACGCAGTAAAACACATCATCCAAACAAAGGGGTTGTAACAAGTATCCGTATTCACATGTACAAGAGTATAATCTTTTAATACAATGCAATGTATCTCTTGAGTCTCCAAAAAGAAAAAGCCTTTTACACTTTCCCCGTAGGGAGTTTTATAGCACAAAACTTGCCCTTTGGGCTTCCCGACTTTTCGCCTGCCTGCCTGTTGAGTTGCCTCGCGACCTTAAAGAGGTTGCGACCTGCGACCTGTCTGGTATGTGCGACTTGCGACCTGGATAGACAGTGCGACCTGCGACCTGGATAGACAGTGCGACCTGCGACTTGTTCGGGTGGTGTGACTTGCGACCTACCCCTAACTGCTGTTCATGACTTGTTGCTACCGGGCTGCGGAGATGGACGCGCAATGTTGAGGTCAGGGGCGTCAACCTGCTGTTCCTTGAGAAAATCTCGCCATGTCTGGTACTCTGCCGCTATGGGGGAAACCAGAGGGACCTCCTCCTTCAACCTATGCATGCATTCCAAAGAATTTGGCACTAGGGTTTCCCTTTTCTGTGAGATCTGGTTTGAAAGAGAGGCAAGTTTGGTATAAATCTACACTGGGGTGGCAATAAACTAACTCAAATGTTCTTGAGATGTTGCGGGCTCGGGAGCAGCAGCGGCTTGTTTGATAGGCTGCAGAAATGACTGGATGTCCTGATCCACTTGTTCCTAGGCTTTCTCTTCGTCCAATGCCCCAAGCGACGGAATGTGGTGCAAAGTGTGCATCGAGTTGATACCGCTGATCAGGTGGTTGTATGAAGACATTACTTTGTCCAGATCCTTAGATAGTTTGTCCTTAAACTGTATTGCCATACGGAGCTGAACCTTAGCATCCTGTGTACGAATCCAATCCCTCTTGGGCAAATTTTCAGGTGCCTGAGGGTATTGTACTATCCACCCCATCATTCTGTCTAAGGCCTGTGAGGCCTCCCTGAGCTGCTCGTGCTTTTGCTTGGTTTCCGCTCGTGCTCTTACCAGTGGGGCGACTGTTTGTTTAATGGTGAACATTTCTCCATACACCTGCCTCATGGTTACTTCTAACACTTCACACTCTTTAAAAATGGCCAGTGGGACTTCATTTACCGGTGGAGTCTGGTTTCGGAATTGTTGAACTTCTGCTCTCAACTCTGATCTCTCCTGTTCTGCTCTTTTCTCGCGCTGCTCAGCTGCCTGCAGCCTATTTTACAGAGAGACTATTTCTCTACTCATTCTGGTTACGTTCTCTTCCGTGGCTGTGGCGAAAGCAGTGCCCACCGATGCTATCATTACCGGATTAGTCCTGGTATCAAGGACTATGTCTTTGCCTATTGCAACTGTGGATGTGGCAGAGGGACTTTGCGCCAGAGATCTTCTTTTCTCTTGCCAGATTTTGAAAGAGAATTGATCGAATGTGAGTCTGGTGAGATCAAATACATCTTCTTCCTTCCCCTGGGGGGATCTAACATCAGAGAGCTTGGTACTGCCCGGAGGTATCTTGAGGGGAGTAACCTCGATGTCTTCTAGCATGTCATCCTCCTTTTCTTCTCTATTCTTTTCCTCCTCTTCCTTTCGTCGGCGTTCAGTTTCTGCTGCTGCTTCTATTTCAGCCTTCCTCTTCCGCTCAGCTGCAGCAGCCTGTTCGGCCTTCTTTTGGCGCTCAGCTTCTGCTTTGTCTAGCTCTGCCTTGAGTGCCTGTTTTGTTGTGGCATGTGCTTCCTTTTCCTCCTTTTCTTTCCTGGCCTCCTTGGCCTGCTTCTTCTTCTGCGTTGCCGTCGCACTCTTCTGGCGTTTTTCCTCATCTTCCTTTATCTTCTTTTCCCTTTCTTGCTGGGCCTTTGCTTCTGCTTCTTTCTGTTGGATAGATGTAGTAAGCCCTGTGCTGGTCCGAGACTTCCTGGGTAAAGAGGAAGAGGCACCTCCCAACTGATGACTTCTGTCTTCTAGGCTCTGATCATCTGGATCTTCTTGGCCCACGTCTACTCCCGGAGCAAATTGTCTCTCAGCTTTATACCAGTTCCTTCTTTCATCTTCTTCCGGGCGCTCAATATGCTGATAAGTCCACTTGAATTTAGCTTTCAGGCAGTGTTCAGGAACTGTTCTCTCCGGATCATATGTTCGGTGTTCTAGCACCCCAAGCTGATAGCGTTTTATTGCTTCTCCCTCCGCTGCTACTTCCTTGAAGTCTTTAACTGTGTATGCGCCAATGGTGAGGGGTAGTGTGGGCCACGACTTCTTTTTGCCTTTAGACAGGACGCTGGAGAAGCCTTGAGAAATTTGGAAGCATACCTCCTGAATGAGCATTTTGTCTGTAACAAAGCGAGGCATAGCATGTGGTGCCCTATAAGATCCAAAGACTCGGATGAAGGTATATCCAGGGAAAGGGAACCAATGTGCCACTTTGACTAGAGTCTCTTTGGCCCGCCAAGACATGCAGGGGCGTCTTGGCCAAATAAGTTTCTATATAGAGAGGGGATAAATACTTGGGAGATCTGCTCTATATCCTGTTTGTACTTGGACTCCCAAAACACCCTGATTTGCAGATGAATTGCACGAGACTGCTCGGAATCCCAGTTGTGTGCCCATCCCTCAAAGTGTAATCTTGCGCAGACAACATCCAGTAGGTAAGAGGCCATGTAAAATTCGGAAGGCATTCTCTCTTCTGGGGCCAATGCCGTGGACAAGTTTGTCTGCATCGAAGTCATCAATATGCCGGCCCAGTTGAAACGGGTGCCATGTGTTGTCACATACTCCATGATAGTAGCCCAAATACCGCTGAAAGTGGAGCAATCAGGGCGCCCGTAAAGCCTGCAAAGCATGGAGGCAACTAATTTATAAACCTTTCTTAGGCTAGCCACTGGATATTCTTGGTCTTTCTTGACTTTAAATTTCTCGGGCTCCTCCCACCATTGTCTAATAGTATCAACTACCGAAACAGCGTGAGAAATAGCCCATTCTGGTGTGAAGTACTCATCTGGGCGAGGCAACGAGTAATAAAGGTGGGCATCCGAGCCTACGAGCGTAGCGAAAGCCCTGCCTTCGCTGTCTCGGATCACAAACTTCTTGGGATCCGTCTTTTGTATGATCCAGTCTATAACCTATGGGCATGGAAATATGGCTGGATGCGCCCCTTCCAGATGTAGCTTGGACCTTTTGACTGCCAAGTATATTTTCCGGTCTGGGAGATCTTCTGGGAATTCCTCTTCCGGTGTGGCGAACTCATGATACACTTGGTACCATCGCATGCTGTCTTCTTTTGCAAATGTACATAGTGTATCCCTGTATATTGGGGGTGGGGATACCACGTCCAGCTCGTCAACTTCTTCCACCACTTGCTTGTCCTTCTTCCGGGACAGCGGGGGTGCCATGTCACTAGAATCTGATAAAACAGGTATGCACTCTATGTCTTCTTGAAGTTCACCTATCAAATTCATAAAGGAATCCCAAGATAAGAACGACATGATGATATAAAACCAATTACAGTTTAGTGATGAAATTTAGCTGAGACACATGTAAAACTAGGTTACTGGTTTACTGGGTCGCAGGGTCGCGGATTGCAAGAAGAGGCCTAGGTGCGACTTTGCGACCTTGCGACTAGGTCGCAGGGTCGCGGGGTCGCAAGTTACGAAAAAAGAGGACAATGCGACTTTGCGACCTCGCGACCAGGTCGCTGGGTCGCTGGGTCGCAACTCTCCGAAAAATTGGGAAATGCGACCTTGCGACCTTGCGACTAGGTCGCTGGGTCGCTGGGTCGCAAATTCCAAAATCTGAAGAAAATGCGACCTTGCGACCTCGCGACTAGGTCGCTGGGTCGCAGGTCGTATTAGGGCTTGCCGGGGGGTTTTGGGCGCGCACGGCGTGAAGGTTTCCTCCCTCTAACTGGAAAATTATAAGGCTAAAAAGGGTCCATGCAGAGTTGAGGAGTGGCTTTGGGAGCAGGGGACAAGGCCATGAAAGCTTGAACATGAAATGTGGTGAGTTTGGGCAGATGTAATGAAGCAGGATTTAATAAAACATTCAAAACTGGAAAAGAAACATCAAAGTTCATGCAGAGGGGAATTTAAAGGTCTGGGCAAGCATGGATTTGGCAAGAAATGTCTATAAAGGAAAAATCAGGAGAGAAACGGCAACTTACCCGGGAAAATCGCGCCAGTCGACCTGTCAGAGCCGTTTTTTCCTATTCGCCGATTGTGCAAAATGCGACCTGGCGACCTCCCTTATATAAAAGGTCGCACGTGTGGGCAATAAATGCGGGGTCGCTAGGTCGCAATTTTCATGATTTAGGGGATCCACGACCTCGTGACCTTGCGAACTGGTGACCTGGGGTCGCGGGGTCGCAAGGTCGCGAGGTCGCAGTTTTCATTAAAATTTACAATTTGCGACCTTGTGACCTGGCGACCTGGGGTCGCGGGGTTGCAAGGTCGCAGGGTCGCAGTTTTCTTTAAAATTTGGGCTTCGTGACTCAGCGACCTTGCGACCTTGCGACCTTTGGGTCGCGGGGTCGCAAGGTCGCAGGGTCGCAGTTTTCTAAAAAACGAACTCTGCGACTTTGCGACTTAATTTTATTGATTCTTACTTGGTTTTTCTCTTAGTTTCAAGGGGCTCCAAAAATTTGAAATGGTGGTATTTTTGGAGGGTGTTGTAGGGGCTACAACACATTGATAGATAAAAGCATAATGTACTTTGTCTTTCTATAATAAAGTTTGATTTTCTGAAAAAAAATTCTTTTTTGAAAGTTTAGAAAATTCAAACGAAAAGCAGAGATAATTGGTTCTTCCAAGTGAAGCGCCAATTGTTGTGGCTAGCAACAACCCCCCTTCTTATTTAGTATTATCACTAATACAAAATAAGTGGGGGCTCTTAATCAGAAAATTTAAAAATCAATTAGTGCTTGTATTTCCTTTTTCGAATAAAACTTAATATCATAAACTTAGGAAAATATCTCTTGAAAAATATAAAAATCTTAATTTTTATGATAAGATAGAATAAAATCATTTTTTAAAGGAATATTGCATCACAAGAAGATAATGAATACCTCTTTACAAACGGAATTCTAAGATTGCGAGATCGCGATGTGAAACTACACACTAAAAAAATATTCATCGCATCGCATGCCTCAAATGTCATATGTTATGTTAAAAAATTACAAAGCCGCCGATATGCGATGCCACATGTCGCCAATCACATTTTGCAGAAAACACATTAACGGATATTTGTCATATGCTGTGATCTAGCAATTTTTGCGATTCTGCGATATTGTGGTATTGTTATATTGAAATTTTACGAGATTACGATCTGCGATATTGCGAGGCAAATCGCAAATCGCCTTATCACAGATCTTTTAGGGCTCATTGTATGAAATTTTTTTTCCATAAACCGAGGCCTGGTTATGCGCTTTAATGTTAATCAATGAATTATTTGTCAATAATTAATGAAATATGGTTTTGTTATGATCGAAGAGTCATTTCATGTAAGGTGGTATATTTTATATATCTTTGGAATTTAAAGCTTTCCTATCACCTTTTTCCTATCATTATTCTCACTTCATTCGTAAATTGTAGGAATGAAGAACAGAGAACTTACAAAGAAATATTCAGGATATTATGGGAAAGAAATACAAAGCTCTGAATTCTGAGGACAAAGAAACGATGCCCTTGTATACAGACACTTCCTGTAACAAAGATGTTGTTATTACTACTTGGGAAGGCATGTACAGTCTACTTCAGGAAGAGAATCCCAGAGTAATGGAGGTTACAGCTACTGCAGGCTTGCATGGGTCTTCTAAGGCGTCTATTACAGAGCTAGCTTGCTCATTCTTGCATCGGATAGTGGCGAGGCCCAAAATTCTAACATACACGGACATGGTTAAATGGGTACTGGACAACACTGATATCACAAACATATAATTTAAGACTCAAGGTCAAGAACTCATTGGCTCATTCACTCCACAAGATTTGAGACTCATGTATCATTTACCGGAGCCACAGGCGACTTATAACAAACAGTTCATGGAGAATTTTGCTAAAGAAAATGAAAACTTGGCAGAATGCACCAAGGACTAGTCATGGAGGGACAAACCACTAAAAAAGGATAAACATGGTATGTATAGTACTGGTTCGCTCACCTCCCCATATTTCTTTGCTGCTGCTATGCTCTGTAGGCTTTTCGGGAAGCCAGACATTAATAAATTTTCATCTGAATAGCTACCATTATTGAATGCCGCTGTTAATGCTATTGTTATGGATTGGGCCAAGATATTATCTGATAACTTAGCTACGGCCATTTTGAATTACCGGTCTAAAAGAACTGTTTCTCAAAGAATTTATTCCCCTTTTTACTTATCTGCATATGTGATGGATTCAATCTGTTATATTTCCAAGTTTCCTTTAATGGGTTGGAAATGGACGACTCAAGACCCCTTTCCTATTCATATTTATCATAAATAATTGTTGGATTCAAAGTTCACTCCGTATTTTTACAAGATTTTTCATGAAATTATGTTGCCCCTGTATAAAATGTTATATGATAAAGACGCTCCAATATTTTCTCTTGAAGCAGAGGTAGATATTCTCCCTGTCGCAAGATGGTTCAGAGAAAAAATGTTTACATGTGTCAGGGTATTTGGAAGTCTCGCTTCCCCTCATGTCTTACCTTTGTATGTTCCTAATAAACTCATGGCACGAGAAATTGCTTATCAAACCTGCGGAGAAGGATGTTTGACTAAAGATTTGAAGGACAAAAAGAAGGCTATTTGGCCACAATTTCCTATGGCCTATAGGGCATTTTCACTATTTTATGTAGGCCATGAATTCAAAGAAGTAAACAACATAACACCTCTACGATTGTTTAAATTTCCAAGAAGACCGTTCGATCCTCATGATATTTCTAAAAATTTCACTGCTGCAGTCAAAGTAAAGGTATTTTCGAAAGAAGATGACCTTTATGATGACATGTTCCAACAAAAAGATACACTTAAAGAGGTTCTACATTCAGCTCAAATGAGATTTATCCCAGCAGAATTTCAAGAGTTCAAGATATACAGGGAAAAAAGGTTAGCTACTATCCCTTTGGATAAATTACGCTTGGAACCCTTAAGGGAATCAACTCCCAGTATTAGTCTCAGTGAAAGTTCAGGCACAGACAGATCTAAATCTAAGTCCGGGAGAGAAACATCAGAACACTCTAAGAGGTCTGAAAATGACCATGATAAAAGTGAAGGGTCAGTAAGGGATACTGCCTAGTCAAAGGAGCTCTCACAGCAACAGGTTTTGACCTCTTCATAGCTAAATCCTCTCCCTCTCATCGTCCAGTCACCATTAGTCAGAACGGAGCTAGACAAATAATTGGAGACATTCAATGATTTAATCAATATTGAAGGATAGAATACACAGACACCTGTGAGTAATGTACAGGAAACAAAAGATATAGTCACAGGAATAACTAGAAATGTCTCAGAAATGGAACATATTCCCATTACCCCATCCTCTGAACTTATGCTCAAACTAGAGGAAATTCCTCCTCTTGATGTATTTTATAGTCCACAACACAAGGCAGTAGTGATAAGACAAAGAAATAAAATGAAATTGGAAAACGTGCTCTCTCATGATGCAGAGAAATTACATATCCTATGGCAAGACCCTACCACTGATCCTACTAAAAATCTCACCAAATTATCTCAGATCACAGGAGCATATGCCTCTGCAACCATTGATAAAGCATCTGAGGTATGAAAATTACTGAATGAGAAAGAAGATCAAGTACAGGTTTTGCAACAACAACTACAACAAACCAACGCCAACAACAAAGCACAGAAACAGCTTGAAAAATTACAGCTGGATTTCCAACAAATGCAGATAGGGTACCAGAACAGTTTGGCTGAAAGAGAAAAAAAGTTACAGGTTATGCAAGAGATGCACAAGGATGATCCTAAACTTACAGAATTCATCACAGAGTCCATTTCCTTAAATGATCAACTACTGCAGCAACAAAAAATATTATGCCAAAGAATATCACAGTGGAACTCTTATTGCGAAATAAGCGATAAAATCACTAATCAAGTCATAGAATTACGACATGATTATGATTTAATTAATAAAAGAGTTACCGAATATTTGGCTTGGCAAGAAACGGAGGAGGAGAAAAGAGCAGGTGCACCAATAATCAACGACAATCACAAAGAAATGATCTTTAACAATTGGGATGAACGAATCAGGAAGGCAGAGCAAGCGGCAGAAGAAGCAGCCTCAGCAGCAAACAGTGTTATTGACTGCATAAATGAAAATTTGCACTAGGAAAATCTGATCTCAGAAACTACTCCAGGGTATCTACCGAAAGCACAGCAACTGCAGACAGGCTGGAGACAGAAGACTCAAGAAAAGGCAGAATCTATTAAAAGATTAACTAAGTTGAATTGGGATTCTTACTGGGCACATTTGGTAAAACCACATAGCCAGTGCATGACCCTCAAATGTATCATTAATTCTGCCGAGAAGATGGTGCCAGCTCTTGCCGATTCTGTTTTCACAGGACAGTTAAAGTCATAAGTCGGCCAGCCTACTCTTCTCAAACAAATGTTGAACGCTTGCAATTTCAAAGAACAGATTCACAAATAGTTAGTTGTTAGTTTTAATTTTAGATTTAGTATTAATTTTGCTTTATTTTTTCCTAAAATGAAGACGGTCATTTAAACCGTATCCTACATTTTTGTAATAAATTATTTTTTAGATTTAGTTAGTAGTATTTAAACCCTTCTCATGCATTTAGAGAAGGGTCTTGAAATTTGTCAAAAACTTGTCCTCAGAACATGCACTTTTGCACCCTCCGAGGAGGTTTTGATGAATGAATGGAACAGGATTTATTGATATCTGCATTTAATATCTACTACTGATGTTGCACTTTTGTACTCTTTGTGGATGTTGGATTAAGAAGAGATAAGTCATTATTGCTTGAAGCTCATGAGTAGAACTAGTTATAAATGGTACTTTTATCTCTTAACTATTTCTACCTTTGTGTTAAAGTGATATTCATGTTCAGTTGTTTATATATTGATGCTTGAATGCTTGAGTTATCATTTGGCACTTTTGTACGGTGATAGTTATTTATTTATGTTTAATATATGAATAGCTTATTATGCGATATGTTTTTCACAACTGTTTCATCTAACTTTTTATATGAAGTGGTTTATCTTTATTGAATTATTTTCTTATAACAGTTGAATGATCTTTATTACCAATTGTTATTTGAAATCATTTTAGATCTCATAATGGAAAGATTACATCCCGGGTTAGTATATAATTAGATATTTCTGTTTATTAGAATACAATTGCATGTTATTAGATTAGAATTAGAATAAAAGCATTTCATTTAGGAAATTTTGCAAAGGAAATATCAATTCTCAACACACATACACACATATTGGGAAACTGGTCCCATTATCCCCAGTCGGACCCATTATACCAAACGGAAAAGGAGCTGCCAACCAAGGTCAGGACCGGGTGGTTATCCTCCTTGTTTTAGACCTGATTTTTGGGGCTTCCACAAGTACATACAGCAATGCAGAGCCATTAAGCAGAGTGGTCTCGTTCTTCTGCCTCCACTCTATCTTAATGAGTCAGTTTAATTTACATCTACTTCCATAGTTACTCGTCCTCCTATAAGAACCCCTGAAGAACATATTGTAAAGGTTTTTGTTGTTGTTGTTGTTATTAGTTGTAGGGATTCATTTGAATATTAGAACAGTTGTTGGGGGAAGTGGCTGAGTATTTTGTAATTTAGTAGGCTGGGAGGAGAAAGTTTGGATTGTATCAGCTATTGAGCTCAGTGTATGTGACTGGTTTTTCACATCAATTAATCAAGCAATTTCATAGGATCCTGGTCTATATTACGGGTGATGTTTCCTATCCTTTTTCATTTTTATCATGTTGTTAATATTTCTCTGATAAGAATTAGTAAATCAAGCTTAGGATATACCCCTGCATGGTACCATAATGCCCACTGCTCTTCTTTTCTTTGATTTTTTCTTCTTAATTTGAATCTAAGAGAAAATTCATGCAATTTAACCAGTCATAGATGTTGGTCTAGCCCATGCTTACTGATGTGTGAATTCGAGGTTTGTTGCTTAGATGTTCTAGTTGGGTTTAAGCTGGAAGAATTGGGATACCAGGGATTTAGTGTGAGCACTATCCACTGGGGTCATTTTCCAACAGATTGGCCTTCCTAAGATCCCTTGAGCTGGTGTCAAAGCATTGAAGGTTAAAATTCCTTATCTAATCTTAGGCTCAGTTCTGTGTTAAATCTTATCTCTATTTTTCTCTTGGAATATGCTGAAGCAGGCCTCGAGTTAGATGACCTCTGACCTGATCTTAAGCTGCCCTTTGTATCTTCGTTGAGAGTTTCCTTTGAGTATGTCAAAGCAAGTCTGGATTTAAATGATATCTGACCTGATCTCTAGACTGCACTTGGGTTTTCTTCCCTTCTTTCACCTTCACTCCTTATTTTTCCATCTCACCATCTATCTAAAAGATCCTTTGGTATATATGACTTGCCCTATGAAAGCCTTGGCTAGTTTTTTTGCAAGTAATCCCCTTTCATGACTCCATAGCCCAATGGATGACACATTCCTAACCTATCCTCTTTTTCCGAAACATCTTGTTTCTTTGTTCCTTTCATTCCATAACCTTCTCAGTTAATGATCTCTGACCAACCCAACAACCAACCAAATCATTTTAAACAACCCTTGTGCTTCATAACTAGCCTAATACCTCATCTTGAGCTTTCAAAGATATATCATCCTTTTCTTTTATGGAGAGATCCATCTCCAGATATAGGAGGTCTAGATCCTAGGATCCCAAAGTGGTTATGATGTTGTCTGGTCTTTTGGTCTTGCCAATCTGGCCAAAACAGTGGAACCTCAACATAATGGTGACTCTGCTGAGGAAAAATATGAGAGTCCTTAACTGCTATATCTGGTCTTGTGTCCCATTGTCGTCTCCAAACATAATGGCGACTCCGCTGGGGAAGTAAAGGACCAAGCAGCCTAGATTTGGTGGTAAATCACTATGGTGGACAGTAAATCTCTTTAAACACATTAAATCCTCCACCTAGCGACTCCACAGTTCCTAAATGATTAAAATACTCCACTGGTGATCAGTAGGCCGGTGATTATCTTTGTTTTCACAAGACTCCACTGGGAGACCAGTCGCATTACAACATCATCGATGTTAAAGACCAAGTCACTTCACTAATGGAAGACTCTGAACAATTTGCATAAATGCATCCAAGTTTCATAGCAGAGTGTCGTGATATAATGTCAAGGGACTTGGCAGAAATGGAATGGGAGGACCTTCCTGGGGCTATCCTTCTCAGCTCAAAATTCAAACCGTTGCTCAAGAAAATTTTCCTAGAATTGGTGGTTGAAAGATATGAATCTGAGATTGAAATATTGAATTCACAAGAAAAATCATATTAGTTCAGAGACCCTAGAGCATTTTTGGAAAGTCTCCCCCCCTAAGAAAAAATAGATTCCACTGCCTTTCGATGTGCAGGAAGAAGATGATTGAGCTTTCAAGAGCCACACTGAAGATGCAGTGGAAGATGTAGTAATCAAAGTTGCCCAGGATGAAGACAACCTACCAATCATGGAAGGAATAAAAGAAGAAAGTGTACATCATGTGTTCATTGATCCTATGGAAGAGTATATGGAGACCCTGATTAGCTCGAATTATCCAGCATTGATCCTTCGCAAGGGTCGAATTCATCAGGAGTGGTCACCACTGATGGTGACCTCAGTTTTGAATAACCACACGCAGAGCACCCTATGGTTGTCTCTGATGAGAAGTCAGTTTTTCTGCCCTTTTTTGCTACTACTTGACTGGCTGCATTGGTATTATTGTATCACCTAAAGCATCATAGATTTCCAAGTAGATTAGGGTAGGTAGGAAATTTCAATAAAACTCAGCCTGTGAGCATTTATTCAGTTGTTTTTAATTTTTACAAAGTCCAACAATCTAGACAGTCTAATCCTGGCTTGACTGTTTTTGAATTTCTGTCTTAGAATGTATAGAAAGAAATCTGATAGACAGTTTAATCCTAGCAGATATAGTTTAGGTAGAAAAGATATGAGGCCAACTGTCTAATCTGGTCTCATGGAGTAATAAGGGTAGCAGTAGAATAGGTTTATTTTCCTGTTTGTAAAAGAATTGATGATGTAAAGGGTCTGCAAGTCCAAATGCACCCAGAGAAAAAATGTTACGACAATAGTATGGGTAGGTAGTTGTTTGGGAGAATATTACTGTTGATATAATGTCTTCATTATTTGTGGCAGCTGATCCAAGAAAAGAAAGGGATGTGTCAAGTACTAGGCATCTAGCCTACTCTAAAGATCATTTTCTGAATTCTGGACACCTTCAAGAAGATGCCATCCCCATGTGGAGCCACTGTTAGTCACCTATAAATTTTTTGATAAGCAAACAGGTGGCTAAAATGTTTTTTATCCTTCAAGAAATACATTTCCTCTGAAAAAATATCATTTTTGAAACCTCCATGTGTCTTTGCCCTCTGAACCATCTTCACTGCTATTTCCATTAAAAAGCCCTGTTGTTTTGAGAAGAAAAATGCTTCAATAAGGCCTCCATCTACCCATTTTGTCCCCTCACTAACCCTCATTTCATCCTAAAACCCCTTTAAAACTTACAATTTCCCTTTTTTTGTTTTAATAGCCCCTTATTCCCTCTACCAAAACCTTCTTTTGGCCTTAAAAAGCATTAAAAATTAAGCCAAAAACCCACTTTTTACTTTATAATAGGCTTAAGCCCCTTTCGACTAAGCCCCTAACCACTTCCTACCCATACAATCGAGCTTCGAGACTAGGCGCTAAGCCCGTAGGCACTTATCGCAATCGAAGGTTTTGTGGTGAGTGCATTTCTTTGTTAAACTTGATTTTCTCCGATGCGAGGTCTTTTGCTCTATAGACTGCGGGCGTGTTTTGAACCGTTGATCTTTTAAAGATCTGATGGTTAGTGCTTGTTCCGCAGCGCGCCCCATCGCTCCTCTACATTTACCCCTTCGATCATACATGAGTCATCGATTTGTCTCTAGATCGGACGGCAGTCGCTTAATCGAACCGTCGCAATGCCCAATCCCAATGTTGTTGATCCTCCCGATTTGCGAGCCCCGATTGAATCTCAGTCGTTCATCCATTCGGATCCGATGATCCAAATTAATCCACACCCTGCTCATTTGCCCCCGTATTTCTCCCCTTCCAATCAATCTCCACCGTCGATTCCCCATCGATCCAACGGTCCTGGTGTAATCGCAAGTTTAAAACTCATATTTTCTAACCCCCACCTCCCTCCGATGCGATTGGATCTCTGTCGTTGATTCCTTCGGATCCAACGACCCTCATTCTTTATACCCAGTCACACAACCCGTTGCCTTTCCATTCTCCCTTTTAATCCTGATTGTCCACCCCATAGATCTGACGGCCAGGATCAAACCCGCCTTTGACTTTCCACCACTTACCGCCAGCGCATCTTTCCTTTTCACGCTGCCTCCTCCGCTGTCCGATCTCCCACACCTCCATCTGATGGTCCACAAGCATATCGTGTTATTTTGGCATCCGAACTTTAATGATCAGAAATCACGCGACAAAAGTGGTTTTGTTTTTCCACGTGTCAGTTAGCGACATATATCACATTTTTTGGGAAAAAAGTTTAAAACCACTCTAAAGGCATGCGACACAGGTGGTTTTCCTCCTAAAACCACTTTTCCTCCCCGCAAGCTCCATCATTGATCATATCCGTCCATCTTATCAGATCAATGGCCTACATTGTATCGCGCCCCCATCTACATGTTTCTTTCATCGGAGCCTCTACAGAGTTCATCCGACAATCCCCACCATTGATCTCCTCCTGAGATCTAATGGCTCACACTTAATCGCCCTCCGCCCGCCGGGTCCCACCGTCAAATGGCCCCGCTTTCGTGCATTTTACTTCTTTTCCTTTGTAAATCTCCGGAATCTTAAAAATTTGGGTTTTACGCTAAACCTTATTTCTTCCACCCCACTTACTATTAACACCTCCATTCATGAATCCTGGCCGTTGATCACCATTTCCATATCTGATCAAATGGTCTGCGACCCTTATTACCCCAAATCTTCATCAGTTCATTCTTCCACCGTTCTGCATGGTTCTTCCACCCATTTTCACTTGCATCCACCATTTCCATCACTCATCCACAGGCCTCCACAACATTTCTCCGCCACCTCCCCTGGATTTTTATAATGGGTTTATTGCATTTGTGCAGGGATTACAGAGTGGAAAATTCACTCTTCCTCCACATTCATAGTCACTGTGACTCAGAGCACAGAGATTACCATTCAGTAGTGGCAAAGTTTATCAGCACAGACGGATTAGAGGATTTAAGCCTGTAATTGAAGATTTAATTCTTTAATCCTTGTCCTAATGAAGAAGGCACAGTTCGAGACTAAGCACAGTAACGAGTTACATCAGTGCATTCATATCAGCAGAGCTCTGTTTCTCTAGAAAGTAATTCCTAGAACATTCTCCATGCCTCCTCGAGCCCATAACAATTAGTACACTGACAGGAGCTTCTTAAAGACTGTCAGACATCAGTTATAGAAGCATGGAAGGCCCACAGATTTTCTATCCAGGTCACTAATTCCAGAAGGCAGTGCAGAGTACCAAATAACTAGAAGGACTTCAAAGAGCACATCCGAGGTCAAATATCGACCTGAAAAAGACTCCTAGACCTTACCACAGCATACATACAGTGATGAAAAGCCATTAAGTAGAGTGGGATCGATCTTCTACCTCCACTCTGTCTTAATGAGTCAATTTAATTTACATCTACTTCCACAGTTACTCGTCCTCCTATAAGAACCCCTGAAGAACATATTGTAAAGGTTATTGTTGTTGTTGTTGTTATTATTTGTAGGGATTCATTTGACTGTTAGAACAGTTGTTGGGGGAATTAGCTAAGTATTTTGTAATTTAGTAGGCTGGGAGGAGAAAGTTTGGATTGTATCAGCTATTGAGCTCAGTGTATGTGATTGGTTTTTCACATCAATTAATCAAGCAATTTCACAGGATCCTAATCTATATTACGGGTGATGTTTCCTGTCCTTTTTCATTTTTATCATGGTGTTCATATTTCTCTGATAAGAATCAGTAAATCAGGCTTAGGAGATACCCCTGCATGGTACCCTAATGCCCACTACTCTTCTTGTCTTTGATGTTTTATGCTTAATGTGAATCTAAGAGAAAATTCATGCAATTTAACCATTCAAAGATGTTGTTCTAGCCCATGCTTACTGATGTGTGAATTCAAGGTTTGTTACTTAGATGTTCTGGTTGGGTTTAAGCTGGAAGAATTGGGATACCGGGGATTTAGTGTGAGCCTTGTCCACTGGGGTCCTTTTCCAACAGATTGGCCTTCCTAAGATCCCTTGAGCTAGTGTCAAATAATTGAAGGTTAAAATTCTTTCACTGATCTTAGGCTCAGTTCTGTGTTAAATCTTATCTCCGTTTTTCTCTTGGAATATGCTAAAGCAGGCCTGGAGCTAGATGACCTCTGACCTGATCTTAAGTTGCCCTTTGTATCTTCATTGAGAGTTACCTTTGAGTATGTCAAAGCAGGTCTGGATTTAAATGAAATCTGACTTAATCTCTAGACTGCACTTGGGTTTTCTTCCCTTCTTTCACCTTCACTCCTTATTTTTCCATCTCACCATCTATCTAAAATATCCTTTGGTATAGATGACTTGCCCTATGAAAGCCTTGGCTAGTTTTTTTGCAAGTAATCCCCTTTCATGACTCCATAGCCCAATGGATGACACATTCCTAACCTATCCTCTTTTGCCAAAACATCTTGTTTCTTAGTTCCTTTCATTCCATAACCTTATCATTTAATGATCTCTGACCAACCCAACAACCAACCAAATCATTTTAAACAACCCTTGTGCTTCAGAACTAGCCTAATACCTCATCTTGAGCTTTCAAAGATATATCATCCTTTGCTTTTATGGAGAGATCCCTCTCTGGATCTAGGAGGTCTAGATCCTAGGATCCCAGAGTGGTTATGATGTTGTCTGGTATTTTGGTCTTGCCAATTTGGCCAGAACACTGGAACCCCAACAACAAGAGTGACTGGGATGCCCAGTCAGCATGGGTGGCATATTCTCAAAATATTCCCTTTTCTCAAATCTAATCATGTTTCAGCAAGTGGCAGTTTCTGGGTCGTTGGATGGATATGTACGAGTTTTAGGAGGGAAATTGGATCGGTGACACGTGGCTAGCCCGGATACTGCCATGTGTCCCCTTTACTATTGACAAAAATTTTGGTGGAGTCAGGGGGGTTCGACCCCACAACCTCCAGTGCACCTACACAAGACCTTAAGCATCTCCTCTATCATTTGGATCTTACCCCTATAGGGCGCAACTTTATTTATGTGTTATTAATGTTACATATAGAGAGGGGGGGGAGTCCCAACTTGCCGGTGGCCCCAACAACATTCACATGATATGTTTAAAAACAGTGACATCAAACGGACGGCTTCGTAACTGTTATCTCGATGGTCAAGGCACAAGAGTTATCACATGCGTGTGTTTGGTTGGGTGTTAGTGCCGAAGGTTAATGTGACAGATTCCAAACCACAAGACTTCTTTACATGTGTTATCGCATGCACGGTCTGTGGCTTTTATTGCCACGGTTATGTGGAACACTGACAATTCGGGTTCGACTCCAATCTTCATGGCGGAGTTTAAACATAAACCATAACTGCGGGGTTTAAGGGGGTCAGCATGTGGCCACCCCCACCCCTAACCACAATGTTTAATGTGGCAGTTTGCACTAGCAGACGCTTTAGCACCGGCTAAATTTTCGGGATTTTTGCCAAATTAACTGCAGTTAACTACAATTCTCCACAATTAGTGGAGGTTTTCTAGCTTTTACTGGGAAAAATCTTTGGGAGGTCAATTTTCGACGAATTTGGGTGAAAAAAGAGTCTATCTGGACTAATTGGGGAATTTTGGAGCCACTCGTGTAGAGAAAACAACCATTAGAGGCTTGTAAACACATGTATTTACAATTTTGATCATAATGACAAAGAGTGACATGCCATTGGGAGCTGAACCAGCAGATGTAGCCCAGGGGGTGAACTGCATGATCATGCATGCTGTGTAAAACTTATGTGTGATGCTCTTTATCTATTATACATTGTTGTACAATGTTATTTCGGCTTATTTTCAGGCTTAAAACTCAAAATTCATCTATGTTTTATGGTTAAAAAACTCATTCCTTAAGCAAAAAAATGGAGACAAATTTTACATGTTTTTATTACTGAAAGGACACTTAGCACAACAAACTAATACACTCCTTTTAGATCAGGCTGGTATCAGAGCTAAAGTTTAATCTCTAGTGTTTTTTTGTGCAAAGATTTGTTTAACTATTTGCAAGTGTTCACATGCTTACTAGGCTCAAGCTTAAGAGAGTAGAAGGCAAATTGGTGGAAACAAGAAGGTCTCAAAGTGAGCCACGACAGAGGAGGGAAATATTTCCATGTTCCCCACCACCTAGTTCACCTCCAAAAGAAGCAGAAGAAACATTAAGCATGCATCCATAGGAAGAAGAAATCCATGAAGAGGTGGATCCCAAAGAAGAAGAAAGGGTGTTCGGGCAATCATTCCTTGACATGACTGAGATGGTCAGAGTCGTTTACCAAGAAAGGAATGAGAGACTAAAAGGAGAAGGATCCAAACTTCACAAGGAAGGCCAAGGATCATCAGGAGGTCACAATGATGAAGATAAATCAGAGAAGGGAAATGAAGAAAATGGAGGCAGTGGAAAATCACCATCCTCACCCTCATCATCATCATGCTCTACTTCATCTTTAGTAAACTAGTCACACAAGTCAAAGAACACTCATAAAAGTAATTTTATAAAACTTGATGTTAAGCTTTAATTTCCAATGTTTAATGGTGAAGTCAATGTAGAAAAACTTGAAAATTAGATTAGGCAATTGGAGGTCTATTTGAGAATTCAAAACCTTCATGATGATGATAACAAAATCCAACTAGCTTCATTGAGAATGGAAGGTGCGGCACTTGTTTGGTGGCAATCCAAGACAAAGGAGGAGATAAATAAGCATGATAAGATTATCCTATCATGGAATGATTTCATTACTGCAATAAAATAACATTTTTATTCATTAACTCACATGCAGAAAGCCATAATGAACTAGCAAAATTTTAGACAATTGAAAGGACAGAATGTGCAAGAATACACCCAAGAATTTAGGAAAAGAGCTATCTTATTAGGAGTAGATTTGCAGAGCCAAGAAACTTTTCTGAAATACATAGGAGGCATACATAGCTACCTAAGACATACTATTCTCATGTTTAACCCTACAAGTCTAGATGAAGTTTGTGTTCAGGCCACGCATCTAGAAGCTAGAGGGAAAAACATGACTGATGAGGGTAGGAAGAAACCTTTTAAGGGGGAAAAAAAAGAGAAGACCTCAAAAGGTAAGGGAAAAAATAATGCATCTATCATGAAATAGGGATAAAAGTGGGTTGTAAACATTGTTCAAGAGAATGCCATGAAGAGAAAAATTGTTGCAAATTACATCCTGAAAAGAGACCCAAGTATAACAATAACAAAGGGAAGCAGAAAATTGTAGCTACAACTCAACATGACTTAGGAGAGGATTCAGGTGATGAATCTAAAATTACAACCATGGGATTGAAGAACATGAAGGGGAAATAAATTGAAACAAAACCTCGTACTAGTACATCAAACTGTCACATACAAGCTCCAAATGAAGAAGAGAGAATTGAACTGTTTCATGTGAGTGTCATATCCAAACATACCAATATTGACACACTGTTTGACAGTGGCTCACAAGAAAACTTAATCTCTAAAGACTTGGTCAAGAAACTTAATCTTGATACCATTCCACATCCAAAACCATATCCACTAGGATGGATTTGTAAGGATGCAAATTTACAGGTTTCAAAGAAGTGCATATTACGCTTTGCAATAATTGCACATTTTGTTGACACGGTTGAATTAGATGTGGTCCGCTTGATATTACAGGTATTGTGTTGGGTAGTCCTTACTTGTATGATAGGAGAGCGATCTTCCATCGCCATGAGAACAAAAACTATTTATGCAAATATGGAAAGGAATACATTGTTAGAGCACATCGCAGAAGACAAATATTGCAATGGTAAATGTTGGACAAGTAAAGAGGCTAGTGAATTCAAGTAAGAATTTTGTTCTTCTAATAATTAAGCCTAAAGCTCATGTTAATCATGAATCATTTTAGGATTGTGATCCTAAGTTGAAATCAGATTTATATGATGTAGTTGATGCACATCATGAGATTTTTCAGGAGCCAACATGATTGCCTCCAAAAAGGGAGATTCAACATGAGATTCAATTGCAACAAGATTGTCCTCTTCCAAACATCAGCATGTATCGCATGTCGATAATGGAGAATGTTGAAATAAAGAGGCAAATCAGGGACATGTGGGACAAGGACTCATAAGGCCAAGCACTTCTCCATGTGGTTCACTCATAGTCTTGATTCCGAGGAAATATGGGACTTGGCGCATGTGTGTAGACTTCAGAGCTTTGAACAAGATAACGGTAAAGAATCGATACCCAGTCCCAAGGATAGATGATTTGCTTGATCAGCTGAAAGAATAAATTTTTTTCACTAAGTTATATTTATGAAGTGGATATCATCAAGTAAGAATTGCAGAAAGTGATATATGGAAGACTGCATTCAAAACCAAACAAGGACTTTTTGAGTGGTTGGTTATGTCGTTTGGTTTGTGTAATGCAACAACAACTTTCATGCGTGTTATGGATAATTTTTTGCATCCATTTCTTGATGAATTTTTGATTATGTATTTAGATGATATACTCATTTTCAGTAAAAGAAGAGAAGAACATGTCTTGCATGTGAAAAGGGTGTTTGATGTTTTGAAGAAAGAGAAATTATTTCTTAAGATGTCAAAGTGTGAATTCGGAAAGAATTCTCTGGTTTATTAATTGAGAATTTATCCTTCTAAAGTCGAATCCATTGTGAATTGGCCCACTCCCAAACAGTAACTGAGGTAATAATTTTCTTAGGCGCAACTCAGTATTGGAGAAATTTTATTGCTAGATTTTCTACTATAGTATCTCATATGCATTGAGTGACAAGTGTAAAGAAATGCTTCCAATGGGGAGACAAATAGCAGCAGGATTTTGAAGCTTTAAAATACAATATCATTTCAGCTCTGCTCCTTGCATTACCAAATTTGAGATAGCCATTCAAGATACAAACCAATGCTAGTGATTATGGCCTGGACGCAGTACTTTTGCAGCATGGTAAGCCTATCACTTTTCATTTTGAAACATTTAATGGTGTTGTAACTAATTGTTCTACATATGAAAAAGAGCTGTATGCATTGGTACAAAGTGTCAAGAAGTGGAAACATTAATTTATGGCTAAAGAAATGATTATAAATATCGATCACCAACCATTACAGTACTTTCAGTTGCAAACAAAATTGCAGCAATCACAACAGTTCAGGTGAATGGTATTTCTTCAACATTTTCACTTGGTTATAAGGTACAATAAAGGTATTTTCAATAAATTTGTTGATATAATTTCAAGGCCAACTATAAGTGCTTCTACTTTACTTAAAAATGATTCTATTGTACATGAGAGTTACATAGAACAATATGCACATGATGTTGATTTTCAAGATGTGTATGCTAGTTTGAGTGAAGGGAATCAAGTTGAGGAAAATGATTATCACATGCATAACAATTTGTTGTTTCATTTGGGCAAGCTATGTATACCACAAGGAGAGAGGCTTAGTGTCATGAGAGAGGCTCATTTGTCTCTTATTGCTGGACACTTTGGGGTAACCAAAACAGTGGCACATCTACAAAGGTATTGCTATTGGCCTCACATGATAGATAGTGTATCACATTTTATAAGAGGTTGTTCTATGTGTTCAACAAGCAAGCCTAGAAATAGGAATATTGGGTTGTACATGCCACAACAGGTACCATCAAGGCCATGGGAGAGTGTCTCCATGGACGTTGTTGGAGGTCTACCTATGTCAATAAAACATCATGATTATTTTTATGTAGTTGTGGATAGATTTAGTAAAATGTGTATACATATGCCATGTAAGAAAACCATTACTATTGAACAAACTGCTGAACTTTATTTTCAACATGTATGGGTTCATTATGGATTTCCAACTTCTATTGTTAGTGATAGGGATTCAAGGTTCATTGGGAATTTTTGGTCCAATATTTGGAAGATGATGGACACAAAGTTGAAAACAAGTATTGCTTTTCATCCCCAAACTGATGGCAAAACCAAGGTGGTGAACATAACCATTGTGCATGTATTGAGAGGATATTGCAGCAAACATCCCAAGCTGTGGGATGAACAACTGCATTACATTCAACATGCTTACAATTGAGCAAAGCACTCTTCTACAAATACTTCACCTTTTGAAGCATGCTTTGGGTATTTGCCAAAATCACCATTAGACTTCATCTTTGAGAAGGATGTTACAATTGATGGGCATAGTGATATTGAAAAGGCTCAAAATTTCATTGAGAAAATTTAGTTTATTCATCAACAAGTTCAAGAACAGCTTGAGAAGAGTCAAATAAAATACAAGGAGAGGCATGAAAAACATAGCGTTGATCACAAGTTTCAAGAAGGAGATGAGGTATGGTTGCACATAAGCAAAGACAGGATGCAAGGAGAAGGTAAAAATATCAAGCCCATTCACTATGGTCCATTCAAGATCATCAAAGAGGTTGGTAACATTGCATTTCAACTTGACTTGCCTTCATATATGAAAATGTATTCCGTTGTCAATGTGGAAAATTTCTGTTTGTATGAGCCTCCTTTGATTGATGATCAAGGGAGTGATGTTTAGTTTCCATCTATAGAATATTTCTCGCCAAAATTTCTGGATGAGCTCAAGGAGGATACCATCCTTGATAGGAGGACACACACTTCTAAGAGAGGAAGTTGTTATACGTAAATTTGGGCATCATTCCCAATGACCTGGTTAAACTGGACATAATCCCCAGGACCAATGAATAGGGTCTATCATTCCCTATCATTTCAGTTGCTACATGCCTTAAGACAAAGAACAAAGACAAATCATCCATGACTTCCATTACAAGGTTTCCAAGATTTGAAGTATATATTATATCACCTTTGAGCTCACCAACGCATTCTCTCAAGGGGCTAAGTGCGTTGCATATGTAGGAAACTCCATTCAAAGGTGCTCGAAAAAGCACTTCCCGACATTCAAGGGTGCATTGGTCAAATGGGAGCGAAATTCTCATTGTTTCAAAATCTCCACTTGGCCAGTGCCTTCTAGAAGAGTGCATATGTGTCAAACTTTGAATCCATGCGTCCGTTTGATACCTCTGAGCTTGGGAACATGTGTTTCCTATTATTATAAAGTCATTGATTCTAAAACTACCTTCAACTCATCTATAAATTAAGCACAGATCCTAGTGCTTGAGAAGGAAGAAATTGAGTAGAGAAATGCTAGTGGAATTTCAATTGAGGATTTGATTTGAGTGATATGTTTCTAGAGAGATGTTTATTGTGATGAGGCTGGGATGATGCTAGAGATGGTGACATAAAATCAATCGTTGGTTGTAACCTCCCCTTCTATCCATTAATAAATATTGTTGTTTAGTTTCCCACATATGTATCTATATATGCTTCTATCTTTCATATTATGAATTCTTCTCTGATGTATATGGTTCATGTTTCATTGATTTAATTGAATAAATTGAATAGGCATCTGTATATTGCAATCTCTTTGCTGTTTAGTGTTCATTATTGTAGGAAATATTTCGGAAATATAGCTTTGATTTGAAGCTACAGCAAGAGCGACAGAAGGAGAATAGGAAGCGATTGGACCCGAAGTAGGTTTCTCGATCTATTCTATGTGTCTATTTACTGTTAGGAAAACTATCAGCAAAGTATTTAATCTGTTGTTCTAAATGCATAGCACCACATTTAGGGAATATTTTTTTATCCGTAATTCATAATTCTGCATAACAAATTGGTGACTCCACTGGGGAGTTTACCCTTCATCCTTGGTGTGTTTGCCTCTATTTATCCACCCAGTAGCATTTACTCTTAAATATTAGGTTTTTTTAAATCAAATTTTCATTAGAAGTGTGTTAGACAGCCTGAGTTTTTGTTCTCAGCTACTGATCTAGGTGGATATCGGTGGCCGCCCACCTATTCCATTTGGATCTGTGACATCAATTCTTGCAACTTTTCACTTCCAGCAGCTTACTATTTTTAGCAGGTTTTCAGGTCCTTCACGCCCCAAGCCATTTTGGGGCATTAATGATCCAGGTGGATATTGGTGGCCACCCACCTAATCCATTTGAACCCCCACCATAATTTCAGGGGGCTGGTAGCCTTCACATCTCTTCTCAGGGATATGTTGTCTGTACCCTAGCTCATCTATTTCCATTATGTCTGTAATAGGCCTTCGAGCCTCAAAGTAACACAATTCAGAGGCCTTCGTACGCCACATATCTTCTCAAACATACGCTACCAATGCCCTAGATTTTCTCCACTGTGTTTGTAAGCTTATTTCATTCATTTGATTATAATAAAATGAAGCATTATTTCCACTGCATATCTGTCTCTATGGTTATATGTGTATTCTGTTGCATTCCTGCATAAATCTGGATCAGTGGTATCAGAGCAGGTCTTATCTCTCTGTTTTTATTTTCATGTCCCCAGCGTGGCCAGGGTATAAGGAGTTTCAACCTCGCAAACCCCGACGAACCCCCATAGCGGAAGGAAAGAAATACGAGTGAGCAGGAGATCCTATCAAAATATTGCTCGAGGAGGCCCTCAAGAAACAAAGGAACGCGATGATGGATAAATTTTCCCAGATCCTTCAACGGATTCCCACCAGTGGAGCATCTGCATCCAGCACGTCCGCCAACAGGTCTACGACATCCTAGACAAATCCAATACCAAGTTTGGTATCATTCCCCCCCCCCCCCATGGAGGAACTTAACACAATGATACCATTTCTTCCTAAGGAGGGAGGAATGATCCAGGTGGATATCAGTGGCCACCCACCTATTCCATTTGGATTTGCAACATCAATTCTTGTAGCTTTTCACTTCCAGCATCTTACTATTTTTAGCAGGTTTTCGAGTCTTGCATGCCCGAAGCCATTTTGGAGCATTAATGATCCAGGTGGATATTGGTGGCTACCCAACTATTCCATTTGAACCCCCACCATTCATTCTTTCCGTTTTTAAGTTTCAGTACTACTTACTATTTTTAGCAGTTTTTCAGGTTTTAAACTTCCTGAGCCGTTTTGAGGCCCTAAACAACTTTTTTTGGGAAAACCGAGAGTGACCGAGTTATTGTGCATGTCAAATGGATATCAAATGCCAAATTTACATCCCCGAGAAGTTGAAACACCAATTTACCCAAACAGGGTCCACAGTTTTGGCGCTTCATCTCCTAGGGTTAGGTTTTTGGACGTTTCAGATTCTACATTGTTTCTCTACAATAAATAGGCCCTCGAGCCTCATTGTAACACAGTTAAGAGGAATATATCCACCACATCTCTTCTCAGAGATTCGCTGCCAGCACCCTAGCTATTTTATTTCCATTATGTTTGTAAGCATATCTGTTATTTGATATTAATGAAATGAAGCATTATTTCCGCTACATCTCTAGGTTTCTAGTTATTTTTGTATTATGTTGCTTTCCTACGTAAATCTGGATCAGCTGCATCCAACGCACTGTTGAATAGGACATAGTGTGTTACATAACACTGTCTCCCACTCAGGGGTGCGTTGCACTGCTCTGTCTCCCCTTAGAGACTGCATTGGCCCCTAGAGCCAACCAAATTCCCATTGAATTTATCATTTCATTTGATTTTAGCCTTTTGTTTGTTGTATTTTCAAGAGCCTGATGCCTCATAGAGACAAGTGACTTTACCTGAATCTTCCTCCTTTGAAAGAAAATTTTGTTCAATATTTATTTTAAGTGTTTTTCTTTAGCATTGAAAAATTAATTTTGAAGTATTTTCATTACTGCATTAGATCCATTTGCTTTTGAAAAGGAAATTGTCATTAAATTCTTCATTTCCTATAGGAGAAATTGTAGTCAAAATCTTCATTTTTCCTAAAAAGATAAATTTTTGTTCAATTCTTCATTTCTCAAAGTAAAAGGCATTTTTTTATTTATTTGATGTGTTTAGTTTCCTTTTCTGCATTCACATTAAAGGGATTGAAAAGAAAAACCTGCATTTGCATGTAGTGGATTGTGTGTTTTGCATAGGAAAAAATTAGGAAAGATGCATATTTGTATGTGCTCTTTGTTGTTTTCTCTCAAATTGATTGCTCTTTCCCTCTAGTAGCTAGGATTTTCAATGAAAAAACTAAAATTGAAAGTTTGCTTATCATTTTATTTTGCATTTTAGGAATTTCCATCACATCATTGTTGTGAACCTTTAAAGGAAAATTGATAAACAAGATCAACTTAAAATTTACATCAATTTACCTAACAAATCATTCGAACCATAATGATAACATTTAGAAGGTCTAGGCTAGAGACATGTTCTGGTGTCATAAAACATAGAAGTTTTTGTTAATTTTCTGCGATACATTCCAAGTGTGATACCCCATTCCATGTACGTAAGTATATCGTAACTCGTCCATGTACTTTCAGGTATATCGGGCGGTGTTATAGTACAAAAAGTATAAAGGCATGCTCTCACTGTGTGGTTTCGCATTAGATAATGCTAATAAGGACTTGGGCCTCCACGTACCTTTGGGTATATTTGGGAGGACAAATTTAGGGTGCTATCCATCCATAGTGATTCGAGTCGGCCACCTTGTAAATTGTGATACATCGAACATAGCATTTGGGGAGATTTCCTGCCCGTACTTCTTGGTTCACCAGGAGGTATTCTGCAGTTCACAGTTCCTTTGTAAACCTTTTGCATAGCATTACCCTTTTATCTTTTTTATTTTTTTTTTTGGTTAAAATAAATCAGTCATCGTGGAAGAACAAAATCCTTTTCCCTGTCATTTTCGTATATTAGCATTGAAACCACCTTTACCACCAGAAGTAAATCCTGGGCGGTGAAGGCGACATCAATCTACCGAAACTAGTACTATCAGTACCTCTGGTGAAGCATCATCTTCCCATATACCAGATTTGGCACAAGTTGTTTCTACAAATCATGGTTTATCTACTGTTTTCAAGATGGATTCCTCACATCTACTCATGGTCACGATCCATCTAATCAGTGAGACCATACCTCTTGAACATGAGGTTGTTCAACTGGAAGTTGATCCGGATCATGTCTCTTCTTTGCCAGAAAATCTGAATATCGAAGTCAAACGGCCGGAAGTTGTTCCTCCATTGGTCATCCCACAATTTTCTGTAGCCATTAAGTCTCCCATATCACACAGTCAACCTCCTAAAATTTACTTTGGGCCTGACGGTGAAATACTTCCACATGGTTTGATTTTGATTAAATAAATTCCACAAGATGAAACACCATTAACTCCAACCCATTTTGGGGAGGATATTTTCTTATACGAGTCTTTTCTTCAATCACCACCCTCTGCTTTTGTTGATCCTGTGCCTATTCAAAATCTCATTTTTTCAAAAGGGTACACATTTTTTCAACCATGCCTGAACCAAAATCTTCGGTTGGGACATCAGTTCCAATTACGTCAGAACCTTCTCTCACTACCCCGTTAATGTTTACAACTTCACGGCAAGAGTCATATTTACATGGAGTCCCTTTGCTTCCATCAGGCTATAAATATTTATCAGGAATTATCTCTGGTGCATCTTCAAACCAATGGACTTCACCAATGTCATCATCTGGTAATCAAATTGGTAAACCTATAGTGAGTACTTAGCGGCTTGATCCTTTATACACATCATCAGGGAAATATCAAGCTGGTCCATATGTGTCTATTCCATCTAGTACCATATCAACTGGACTCCCTGCATTTTGAGAACAATATTTGTTGTCTTATTATCCTCCTCATGTTGGGGGGAAACCTTTGGTCACCAACTTTGACAGTACTCTATCATTTTTAGTCAACCTAATGTCGAAATGAATGTTTCTCAATGGAAACCCACTCTGCCAATCCAACCACAAACGGTTGTACACTCGTATCAACCGGTTCAACCTGTTACACCCACATCAATTCCACTTGTTAATACATCTTTACCCCTGTTACAGAATCAAACTATTGTACAGCAACCATTTTAGGCGGGTCCTTCAACTCAATACCCTCAAGTATTGGGCTCACAGACTCCAAGTCCTTTGGTTAATTTTCAACAACAACCTGTACCTAGAATCATTTATTCACAAGCTGGTTTACCATATTATGGGATGTCACAGCAAAAACCAGGTTATACTTATCCTCAACCGAATCCAATTTATCCTAATTTAGGTTATAACATTGGTGGATAGACCCCTTGGCAGCCTCAGGTGAAAATGCCTCAACCTTCATTTCAACAAGTATCATATCCAGGTTTTGGTCAACAGAATCCTCAAGTGTTTGCTTATCAAAACAACCCTTATCTAGGTTAGCAGCAACAGATTCCTGATGCTGGTTCTCAAATTCTTGTTGCCCAAGAAATTCCATCATACCCTAGCTATGCTCAAATTGAACTTAATCAACAGTTGCCCTTTGCTGCAACTTCAGAGTTACTAGATTTAAATTGGCTAACCAATGATCCAATCAACTATGCTCCTTGGTGGCCAATGAAACCTCACAAATTACCCTTGGATATTCCTAAGTTCAATGGAAACCCTGGGGAAGACCCTTCGACTCATGTTATGACTTATCATTTGGGGTGTTCATCAAACTCCCTGAATGATGACTCTGTTCAACTACGTCTTTTCTAGCATACGCTCACAGTTCTGGCTACAAAATGGTAGATTGAGTTACCTAGAGCTTCTTTTGATAATTTCACTACCCTAGGTAATTTCTTTTTGACTCACTTCTAGTTACCCATATGATATGATACTGGAACAGAACTCTTGAATAATTTTAAAAAGATTAATGATACTCACATTTATGATCATATTCATGAGTGGCGTGGTCGTCATAGAATGGTTAAGACATTTGTTCCTGATCAGTTCCTTGTTGAGTGGTTCATTAAGTCCCTGTTACAATCTATAACTGAGGATGTGGCTAAGGGTGGCATCGTCACTGAAAATAAATTCATTGCTCATGAACAATATTTAGACTTGATTTATACTTAGTCTGGTATGCTCTATGAAAAATTTTGAAATGTGTCGCAATCTAATTTTACTGTTCCTCCTCAATTAAAGGACTCTCATGCCAGAGACGGTATGATTGGTACTACAAGAAGACATCATACTACTGCATATGATCCTGCATCTTCTTCTGAAATCAATGTCATGTCATTTGAAAAAGGAAAAAGTGACAAGCAACCCAGAAGTAAGAAAAAAAGGAAATCAAAGAAAAAGAAAACTTCTAACCCACAGGAAAGATCATCTGATCAATCATATGGAACTACGAAACCTCATTATCCATGCATAATATGTAATGAGGAACACTTTGTTCGGGATTGTCCTCAGCACGTTGAAGTTTCAAAAATGGTTAAAACTTCACATGCGTCAGCTGTGTTGACAAATCCATTTCCAAATCCGGACACAAATTTGGTTGCTACGGATCCAACTTCTAGTTTCCAAGTGCTTATGTTATCTGCCACAAAACCTTGAACAGATATTTTTGTGTCAACGTGTAATAAATATTATGGTATTCAAACCACTGATCAACCTACTACCTCGACTATGAATCCATCTATGGAATCGGTGCCGCCTACTTCCATTCCTGAATTGACAATCAAGCCACCAAAGGGAGTCATTCATAAATCGACATATAATCCTCGAGCAATATCTGCTCAAAATAATAATATAGTTGAAGATTTGGCTCAATCCCCTTCAGCTATGTCATCTCTTGAGGTATTACAAAATTGTCCCTCCTAGAAATAGGCTTCATTGTTAGCTATTAGAGGAATTGATCCGACTGATTCTAATCTAGTCATCTCTAATCATATGGTCTATGTTCCACAATTACCAGCAGAATTGGCATTATCTATACAAGTAACTGTTCTCAATCACCTTATTCATCATAATATCATTGATCAGGGAGAATCTACGTGCATTATGTATTTAAACTGTTGGAAGTCACTTGGCTCACTACACCTATCTCAATCATCAACAACGTTGAAGGCTTTTGACGGACATACATATAAGCCTTGTAGTATTATCAATAACCTGCATGTTGAACTAGGGGGGAAAAAAATGAATGTTGACGTCGAGTTTGTTCATAAACCTCTTGACTACAATATTCTACCTGAAAGGCCAATGTTATATGCTATGACTGCAATTGTTTCTACATATTTTAGAATGATTGTCGTTCCATATAAAGGTGCCATCACAGTCATTAATCAGCTACCATTATTTGCCTCTGCTTCGCAGGTAACTGGAAGTGTTCCATTTGTTCACACACCCCAACTAGAACTTCAGAACATTGGTGTAGGACTCTTAAAGGATTCCACTCTCATGGGAACCTTTGCATTACCGCCAGCTGCACCGTTGGCAGAAATTGCAAGTATAGAGACCTGCTACATGATCTCTTCTACTCCATCTGGCTTAAGGAAGAGTACGGGTGATTCTGAAATTGTTATGTTGGATGAGTTTTTGCTGCCCTATTAAGCTGGCATAGCAATCAATCTATCTGTCTTGGGCGGCGAATCCAAAATCAGCGTCGCCAGTTGTTTGGGTTGATCGTTCATTAGATTTTGGTACTCCATCTGATCCTTTTTCCTCAACTTTCTTGACAGATGAGAATATTTTGGAAACCATGATGTCAGAAGGAGAACCTTGGAAATATTATCATCATCGTTCCCATATTCTTGATTATGAAGATAATCTTAGTGAAATATATCACCCATCGATTAAAAAAAAGTGAATTCTTTACCTATTAATGCAATCAATTCCGAGCGAAATTTGTCAAATATTGAAGAAACTCAGAAACAGGTTATTCCTCTTTTCTGAAAATATTTCTATTGATATTTCAACCAAACCTGGCATAGTACACCATATTCATGTTGGCATGTTTTGTTCTCCATCAGAACTTGAAACATATCGCTCTCTATTTCGTGAATTTCGGGATATCTTTTCCTGGTCTTATGAGGAGATGCCAGGTATTGACACTAGTATCGTTGAACACATGATTAATATGTACCTTGATGTCAAGCCAGTGCATCAACGCCTTCATCTTGTTCATACAAAGAAGGTTGCTACCATTAAAGAAGAAGCTGAAAAACTTTTGCGTGCTAGTTTTATATACCCTATTCCGCTAACTGAGTGGGTTTCCAACATTGTTCCTCTCATGAAAAACAAAAGGAACCTTCATAATGTGCGTCGATTGTTGAGATGTTAATCTTTCTTGTCCAAAAGACAAGTATCCTACTCCCTTTATTGACCAGATTATTGATGATTGTGCTGGATGTGAAATTTTTTCGTTCATGAATGGATTTTCTAGCTACAATCAAATCAATATCCACCCAAAGGATCAACATAAGAAAACATTCATCTTTCCCTAGGGCACATTCACTTATAGGAAAATACATTTTGGTTTAAATAACGTTGGGGCTACTTTTTAGATAGAAATGGATTATTCTTTCAATGACATCAAACACATTGTTCAACCCTATCTAGATGATTTACCCGCACATTCACGAAATCAGAATGATCACCCGATGCATTTGAGAACCATATTTTTATGATGCTGACACTACAAAATATGCCTCAATCCACATAAATGTGTGCTTTGTGTTGGGTTTGGTCGTTTTCTTGGATTCATAGTCTCAAAAGAAGGAATTCGAATAGACCCATTGAAGGTCTAGGCCATTCTTGATTTTCCTATGCCATCAAATTTACTTCAGATACAGAAAATTCAAGGAAAGGCTAACTTCCTAAGAAATTTCATACCCAACTATGCTGAAATTTCTAAAGGATTTACTTGACCCTTGAAAAAGGGGGTTCCCTTCCATTAGGACTAAGTTGCACAGGCTTCTTTTGATTCTATCAAGGATACTCTTGTCTGGGCATTATTAATGTATCCCCCTAATTATGAGAACGATTATTTCTTATATATCGCCGCAGATGATACAACCATTGCTATGGTATTGGTCCAAGTAGATAATGGGATAGAACATCCAATTTATTATTTGAGTCGTAATCTTAATGATACGGAATTCAAGTATTCATACGTAGAAAAGCTTGCCTTGGCAGCTATTTAAGCTGTCCAAATATTTCGCCACTATATCCTATTCCAAAAGACCATTTTCATTTCGGATTGCAACCCCATGAATTATATATTATCACATATATTTCTAGGGGGAAAGTATTCAAAATGGATTTTCATTTTGTAGGAATTTGATTTGGAATTTATCAAATCCAAGTCAAAGAAGTATTTAGTATTGGGAGAGCTTCTTTGTGACCTTCGCTCTAATAGTACTACTACTACGTTGGAACCATTAATTATTGACAAGTCTGTGTTTCTGATCAGATCATCTAATCCTTGATATGGATATTTTATCATTTATTTCCAAACCCAAACTTTTCGACCTGATACATCTCGCTCTGAACAGCGACGTATTCGATACCAAGCCAAAGATTATCTTATCGTTGGCAATACAGTTTATCCTCGTGGTGTCGATACTATTTTAAGAAGGTGCTTCACTCATGAGGAGGCCAAAAATGTTTTAAATGATTGTCATGTTGGGGTTTGTGGTGGAAATTTATCTTGATACGCCACCGTGCAAAAGATACTCCGTGCTAGTTACTTTTGTCCCTACCATATTTCACAACTACATCCTCGCGGTTAGAAGTTGTCATGTGTGCCAGATATTTGATCGTAAAATCCGCAAACTGCAGCACCAATGAATCATGTTCTCTCAGTGGGACCATTTTCGAAATGGGGTATTAAATTCATGACCTATAACCCTCATTCATCTCAGGGGCATGGTTATATTATTGTCGCAGTAGACTACTTTACCAAATGGGCCAAAGTAATGCCTACATTCAACAACACAGGGCAGACAACAACATTTTGTTATTGCATGGTTTGGGGTCCCACAGGATATAGTTACAGATAATGGGAAGCATTTTTTCAACCACATGATGACTGAATTGACTGCCAAGTTAGGATTGTCACATGATAATTCTACTCCTTATTATCCACAATCGAATGGAGAAGTCGAAGATATCAACAAAATTCTTAAACGTATGCTTCAACTAATGATATCAGTTCATAAGAGAAACTGGCATTTGATCCTATACTCATCCTTGTGGGCGTATCAAAATAAGAATAAGCGCATCTTTTTAACCTCACCCATATTAATGAAATGCTTCGTGAAGCCCAATTGGCCAACGAAGCACATAACAGACATATAAAGGTGCAATATGGAAAAAATGTCCAACCTCACATTTTCTTAGAGGGCAACTTGGTCCTTCTTTATGATCAAGAAGCTGATGTAATAGGTATAGGTAAATTTGAGAAATTATGGCATGGCCCCTATATTGTGAAAATAATTCTTGCTAAGGGTGCCTATGAGTGGTGGATTTCAATGGAATTCCATTGGCACAGCCCAGAAACAGGTTGTATCTAAAACGTTACTATGCTTAATCATGAGTGTAGTAATTTTTTGTACTATATTGTATATATATGTTGTTGATTTGTATTCATTGTCTTAGCTTGTTTTTAGAGTTTTTCTTGACGTTATTAATCCGCTTTACATTTCATCACAGAAGTCTGAATCTTTGGAACCATTTGTTGGATATGCTGATGGTGCTAGTCATAGTACGTAGAATCTATCTTCTGCAGCATGGGCCATTTTCGCTCCAAACAATGAGTTAGTGAGTTTTCGAGGGATTTGTATTGGTAGATCAACAAAAAATATTGCTGAGTATAGCGTGTTGATCAAACTTCTCTCTAATGCCATTTCATTTGGTATTAACTGCATCATTATAAGATTCGACTCACAGCTTGTGGTATTACAACTTACTAGTGTTTATACTGTCAGAAATCCAACACTGCATCGTTTTTTCCTAAGAGTTCGACTTTTGGAAAGACACTTTGATTTTATTCAATATCAACACATTTCCATAAATTTGAACACATTGACTGATTATTTAGCTAATCAAGTTTTAGACAGACATTTGAAACACAAGTAAAGATACATTCACATAATTGAATAGGATTACGCAATAAACATAGGAAAACACTGAAATAAATTAGATAGATATTCATAGGATTTTACAAAAATTTGTGCCCAAGACACATTGGTCATCTAACCTCAAAATTTTCACAAAATGACGAAATTAAACTAGTGATGCTCATGGTAACATGCTATAGATCTAGTTATCCTAACCAGTAACCGCATTTAGTGGTTAGGAACGCCTATAGTATGGCGCTGTAATCGCATGGGTAACTCTTCGATCTAACAATCCAGAATCCTACAGGTCAACCCCTCTATGTGTTTTCTTAGCTCAGAAAGAGTCTTAGCCATGTCTAGATCCTGAAGGACTGCTCTCCCGACAACCCTCTCTCCTGGCTCATCTGCTCCATGCTCTAGTTCCTCCACCAGTTGAACTTGACCAACATCCGCATTACATCAAAAATTTATTTTAGTCTTGGGAAAACATCAAAAATACAAAAAAATTGTATAAACATTAGGAAAATAAAAAACATGGTCAAAACATTCTTACATTTTGCACCCCACTGAGCGCCTTCTGGTAAGGCTAAGTCTGGATCTCCTTGGAAATCAACATCTGCGTATGCATACTCATCAATGGAGACAACGTGTCACCTAAACCAGGCGAAGAACACAATCGAGAATACAATGGTCGATTGGTTTGCATGCCTACCCATTAAGTTCTACCCATCTCCGCATCCTCAGATCTCTAGGATTAAACACACCCAGTGTCACATTCTAAGGCTGCATCAGTGGAATCCACTCTAAGTAAAATGAAATGAGGATCGAACCATAACTGAATTTCTTATTCCTTCCTCCCTTTTCTTTGTGCAGTTGTTCCTTTATTTGGGAAAGTACAACTTCAGACTAGTTGAATACTATTGGCTCCATGCACTCTAGTGCATACTACATATATGATTTATTCGCTACATGCAGTGTAACGGTGCCAGCAAGTTTTTTGATTGTGAAAAGAATGGTTCTCAAAGGAAAATCTCGAACATCATGGATGTTTATCTTCCCATTTTTTCTTGGCTCTACCCCTAGATATCAATACTGCAAAACATAGTCTCTCATTATCTCTCCTCCAAGAGCAGACCCTGAGAGAGAAATGGGCAAGTCTCTCTTCGACAAAATTGTGAGAAAGTATACATCCTCCACTATAATGGGAACCACTTTTTTCCTAATATGAAATGCCTCAATAGCCAGATCCCATGCTCGAACTAGGAATTCCAAGAGTTCTATTTTTTTCTTCATTCCTAACAAGCGGAAGTACTTTAACAACCCACAATCTCTTAGGGCTCTTACTGTACCCAGATTATTTAGGGAAAGCATATTTTGTTCTTCATTCTCTCTTTATTACCATGTAATCATCATTACAGTCCAATGAAATCTTGAAACATAACCATAAGACTCATTAGACTCCTTTCAATCCAAAAAATTAGACACATTTTGGGCATAGTGCAAGAAACAAAAATGGAGATTGCACCCAACACAGTCTTGAACAAGCGAAAATGCATTACATATGTAGCTAGAATTCAGTTTAGGTGCTCTACAATGCACTTTTCGATGCTGAAGGGTGCATTTCCCTCTTTGAAACAAATTTTACCCTAGAGGGCTCAAAACCCTAAAAATTTTCAATGAAAGGAAATTAATTGATTACTGAAAGAAAGAGAGGGTTCATGGCACTAATCTAGATCAAACGGCGATGAAAACCATCCACAGAATCGATCTTAATCAACAACTGAAGTTCGAGGGAAAAAACAGGTTCAGAGCTCCAAAATGAAAATGGTAACTATTGAATGGTAAAAATGAATAGTAAAACTCTTTTTATGAGTCATCTGATTATTTGCAATGAATATTTATTGCTATAACTATGGTTTTATTGTATTTTTTTTTATCATGAAACATGTATTTTTAATCCATTTGATGTTGTTCTGAACAGGTTTTACAACTGATGAACAGATTAGTCGTGTAGATTTATTTCAACAATGATATGAAAACAAAGCATACATTTATCCTTATTTTTCAAGCTTTGTTAAAAATGAAAAAATACTTGAAGCACACTTTTATCTCTTTTTTGAGCTTCTATAACAGTGAAAAAGGAACCCCTGGAGTCTTCTTTTAGATCTTTTCAGAATCCGATAATGTGAAAAGATTTCTGAGCACTTGTCTTTTCGAGCTCATAAAAGTAAATGAATTGATATCTACTCAGTATAAGTTTAACCATTTTCTGGACTGAGATAGATTATTTACGAAAAAGGAATACCTTAGTCAACAATGACTAAAGAGGTTCTCTCAAATATTATTTTACACTTTTTCGGATCTGAATGACATCTTTATGAAAATTTACTTATGGAGTTTTCTTTTTGTCCTCTTTTCAAACTCTCTAAATATGAAAAAGGACCGGGCTTTCACTATCGTTAGGCTCGTTAAAACATAAAATAGCGACGGGCTTGTCAATCATCGCAAGAATCGAGTTTCATTTATCACTAGACTCATTAAATTATTAAATAGCGATGCATTTTTCACCCGAAGGGTTGAGTTATAGATCAAGCATATGTTATCCTCCTCAAGCTTGTTAAAAAATAAAGAGGTATTGTTCAGCAAATGACCGGGGAAAATTTGGGAAAGTGAATATAAATTTTTACGGTAGCAGTTTTTGCTTGAACATGACACTTCACTCCATCACCGTGACTATTTGGGTTGGTTAATATTCTTGACGGTTCATTCATACCTATGATTCATCATACCTTCACTTTGTTTTTGGGTCAATGCTGCCAACTCATCTCAGTGTCACCAATATGTTCAAGAGAAGTCATCCATTGAATACTCATCAAACTGCAATACTCATAAACCTTCATTCTCATGACAGTCATCCCTGAACATTTTTATATCAAGTCTTACCTATGTCTCTGAAATCAGTAACTGTCGTTTCGCAATAAAGTGGCTTCTTTTCGACGTCAAAACATCATCCAAGAAGTTCACTTCAAAACATCATATTCCAATACCATGAGGCTTGTTACAACATTGACAAGATCCTTGCTTCTGGACTTTTGACCGAAAAATTTTATTTTCCGTTCGACATCAAATCATATATTCACACCTTACAAAATGTACTACAGTACCTTGAGGGCCATTAACATCAATGGTGGTTCTCTCGCGCTTGTTAGATCACATCAATGGTTGTTAATCAAACGATGTATTACCATGTTCGACTACAAATCATATATTCGCATGGCTAGACTTGTACTCGAACAATCGAGTGAATGAGATAAGAAAATCCTAGATCTAGTTTTAGCCATCCGAGCTGAGATTTCAGGGTTTTTGTACACATCATCCATACCATGGCCTTACATAAAAATCGTCATCCGAACATGGGCATATATCTGTAGGCATGTTTGTATTGGGAAACATTCCAATGTAGACGACTTTTTGCACTATGTACATGTTATTAGATAGTTTATGTGTTGAGCATGGGAATGCCTCCCCTCAGCAATTTATGATCAAGAGGATATATCATGATGTAATTTATTATAATATTGATGCATGTTGCCACTCTGTTTCAGCTCCAGACCATCACAATGTAAAGCATCTCATTCAAAAAATATTGTTATTATTATTTTGACTTCATGCTTTAGGGGGCAATCTATTATAGGTCAATTTGGGCATCATTCCCAATGACCTTTTTAAATTGGACATCATCCCCAGGACCAATGAATAGGGTTTATCATTCCCTATAATTTTAGTTGCTACATGCCCTAAGACAAATAACAAATACAAATCATCCATGACTTCCATTGCAAGGTTTCCGAGATTTGAAGTATATGTTATATCACCTATGAGATCACCAACACAGTATCTCAAGGGGCTAAGTGTGTTTCATATGCAAGAAACTCCATTCAAAGGTGCTCTGCAAAACACTTCCCGACACTCAAGGGTGCGTTGGTCAAATGGGAGTGAAATTCACATTGTTCCGAAATCTCCACTTGGCCAGTGCCTTCTAGAAGAGTGCATATGTGTCAAAATTTGAATCCATGTGTCCGTTTGATACCTATAAGCTTGGGAACATGTGTTTCCTATTATTATAAATTCATTGATTTTAAAACTACCTTCAGCTCATCTATAAATTATGCAGAGATCCTAGTGCTTCAGAAGGAAGAAATTGAGTAGAGAAAAGTTGGCAGAATTTCAATTGAGGATTTGATTTGAGTGATTTGCTGTTGGAGAGATGTTCATTATGATGAGGTTGGGATGATGTTGGATATGATGATATCAAATCAGTCACTGGTTGTTACCTCCCCTTCTATCCATTAATAAATATTGATGTTTACTTTCCCACATATGTATCTCTATAAGCTTCTATATTTCATATTATTAATTCTTATCTGATGTATATTGTTCATGTTTCATTGATTTAACTGAATAACTTGAGTAGGCATCTGTATATTGCACTCTCTTTTCCTTTTAGTGTTGATTCCTGTAGGAAATAATTCGGCGATCTAGCTTGGATTTCAAGCTACATCAAGAGCGACAGAAGGAGAATAGGAAGCGCTTGGACCCCAAGTAGGTTTCTTGATCTATTCTATGTGTCTATTTACTGTTAGGAAAATTACAAAGTATTTAATCTATTTTTCTAAATGCATAGCACCACATTTAGGAAGAATGTTTTATTCATAATTCATAATTCTGCATAACAAAAGTGTCGATTATCTTCGAGTTGGGCTCAAGGGAATTAAACCAAGTAATGCAAGGTAGATGGAAGTTGAAAAGGTGATGGAGTTGTACCCTCATCATATGAAAATGTAATTAAAGTCTTTTAGGGTCCAAAAGCTTCCCAATGGGGAGGTGTGATTAGGATATCATGCATTTTTCTCAAAATTGAAAGTGATCGAAACTATACTGAACCTGAGCGATCGGGTAAATCTCATCATTGTGATTCCGATGATGTGAATGGTTTGAAAAATAGATGTCGTATGAGGAAGATATCGTGTTTTGATAAATTTCCTAAACATCTAAAATTTTGTGACAAGAGTGACTGGGATGCCCAGTCAGCATGCGGGTATAGTTAGCATGGGTGGCATATTCTCGAAATATTCCCTTTTCCCAAATCTAATCATGTTTTGACAAGTGGAATTTTCTGGGCCGTTGGATGGATATGTACGAGTTTTAGGAGGGCCATTGGATGGGTGACACGTAGCTAGCTCGGAGGTTGCCACGTGTCCCCTTGACCATTGACCAAAATTTTGGTGGAGTCTGGGGGTTTTGACCTCGCGACCTCTGGCATGCCTACACAAGACCTTAACCATCTCCTCTATCATTTGGATCTTACCCCTATAGGGTGTCGAATTTATTTATGTGTTATTAATGTTGCATATGGGGGGGGGGGGGGGGGGGGGGGGTTGTGGGGGGGGGGGGGGGGCACCATCGGTGCTCCCAACCTTGCTGGCCTCCAACGATGTTCATGATATTTCTAAAAGCGCGATGGCATGGCTTAGGGTGGCTTAATTGTTCTCCCGATGTGGTCCGAAAACCTGAGGAGTTATCATGCATGTGTCTGGTTAGCAGGTGTTAGTGCCAGGTGTCATGAGTTCCAACCTGAGACACAATGGTTTTACATGTGTGGGTTGTGGCTTTTATTACCACGATTATGTGGAACACCGACAATCCAGGTTCCACTCCAATCTTCATGGCGGAGTTTAAACATAAATAGTAACTATGGGGTTTAATGGGGTTAGCATGTGGTGACACCCCCCCCCCCCTAACCACAATGTTTAATGCGGAAATTAGCACCAGTGGAGGCTTTAGCATTGGCTAAATTTTCAAGATTTTTTCCAAATTAACTGCATCTCTCCACAATTAGTGGAGGTTTTCTAGATCTTATTGGGAAAAAGATTTGGTAGGTCAATTTTCGACCAATTTTGGTGAAACAAGAGTCTATCAAGACTAACTAGAGAATTCTGGAGCCACTAGTGCAGAGAAAACAACCATTAGAGGCTTGTAAACACATGTATTTTCAATTTTGAGCATAATGACAAAGAGGGACATGCCATTGGGAGCTGGACTAGCAGATGTAGCCTAGGAGGGGTGAATGCTTCATCATGCCTACTTTGTAAAACTTATGTATAATGTTATTTCTCTATTATACATTGTTGTACAGTGTTATTTAGGCTTATTTTCATGCATAAAGCTCACAAATTCATCTATGTTTCATGGTTAAAAAAATAATTCCTTAAGCAAACAAATGGAGACAAATTTTACATGTTTTTATTATTGAAAGGACACTTAGCACAAAAAAATAATATATTCCTTTCAGATCATCAATGGTTACATTAGAGATAAGAAGAGTGTTGCGGGAGTATATGTGTTCATTAATGAAATTTTTTTGAACGTATTGGTGATTTTTTTAGCAACCAGAGATTGCTAAATGTGTTTAAGGTGGATTTGGTGAGATTTGGAAGTAAGCATATTTATTTGTGTGTGATTTAAGTGGTCTCTTGGTTCTAGTATGAAAATTGATGAAAGATGGATCAACAAGACCATCAATTGGTAGCTTGTAGATCAGGGGTAGGAGCTCCTTCTAGTGTGTGCTAGTAAATATTTGGGGGAAAGAGTCCCTTCCAGTGAGTACTAGTAAATGAGCATGGGAAAGAGTCTCTTCTAGTGGCTACTGGTAAAAAAGCAGGGGAAGTAGTCCCTTTTGGTGTCAGTTGATAAATGAGCAACGATATAATTTCCTTTCAGTAGAATCTGACAAACCTACAAGTGGTAGCTTGTGGGGCAATGATGTAATCAAATTGAATGTTGTAATAAAAATAATATTGGTGTCTTGTGTATATTTTTCTCATTTTCTTGTTGTTTATGATGTTATGAATAATTTTTAAAGTGATTGAAAAGTGAAATTTTTGAATAATTGTATAATTTGGCCACACTATTAATTCACCCCCTCGCTTAGTAGTGGGCCCTGTTTCCATTATTTCTAAGAATTGGCATCAAATCCAATGTCCTTTGGGATTATTTTAACAATTGGAAGGAAGATCAAGGATCATGGAGAACCAGGACAGGATTACCTCAAATGGAATTCTAATTTTTAATGGCTTAAATTACACAACTTAAAAGGTAAGGATGAGAATCTACTTTCAAGGTCTTAATTTAGATGTATGGCTATATGTGGAGTATGGAGTAATAAGTGATAAGTTTTATAGAGAATTTAGGAAGGAAATCATGAGATGGTTGTCTAAGGCAAACATCAAAAAAGTAATATGTTCTAAAACTACTAAGGATATATGGGACAAATTGCAGACCATATATGAAGAAGACATGCAAGTTGCATGTGATGTTAAGAGGTTTTCCATCAAGGATAAAGCAGTCAATGACTCAGGTAAATATTCAAAGAGATTTGAAGTTCATTCTTCCATATCAATAGGCCAAGTTGATGATCAACACCTAGAGGAGATACAAACTGCAAGTAAGTTGTTATTCTTTTGTTATTGTAGAACAATGGGTCATTTATTTTCAAATTTATTAGCTGTGAGTACTAGCGAAAGTGAGAGTTTTTAATCAATTTCTAGTGGAGAAAGGACTACCTTAGTAGCAATAGCATATCTAGAATAAAATGGGTCCACCTTTCGTGAAGAGGGGGAATCCCTAGATTCATCAAGGGAACAAACTCTTGAACAAGATGAGAGTGAAATAGGCACTTGTTGTGAATCTAGTTGCTCCTCTAGTGACTTGGAGGAACTTGATCCAATAGTGCAACAAAGTTAAAGGAACCCACCATCTTTGCCAACAAAAAATCCCACAACAATATAGAAGCAAAAAGGAAAATAATAGAACATCTAGGAGAAGGTATGCAGCCCCTAATTTGTTTTTATTATTTCAACACGGGGCAGTTTTCTTGCAAGTGTCTAGAGAGGAAATTGAAGGTGCAACAACATAGGTGTAATTCAGAGTTTCAACCACAACAAAAAATTCCTCAGAAGGGAAATTCAAACAACCAAGTATAGTTATCCACTTCCCCTCAAAGAAAATATGGCCGGTGGCCTAATAATAGCAGGAGAATAAATATCATTCTAAGAAATTGAATAGGCACAAGATTTGGTAATAATTTTGGTTCCTTTGCCCCTTTATTGAATAATATTGCATTCTAATAGCGTAATAAATTTGGGCACAAAGCAATTGCATGCAAATATGGAAAGAAATTATTTTTTCATAATGATACATATAGATTTGAGAGCCAAAAAAAATAACAATGCAGGAGATAGTTTAGCACCTCAAATGTTAATGAAGGCAACACAAAATATAGTTTGGCTATGAATAAAATCAACAAAAATTTAGCATATCACATTAAGCAATTCATGTAGTTTATATATTCTCGCAGAGACATCAATCAGTTAAAAAAATAAGCAACATTCTGAATAGTTCACCAAATAAATAGAGTGAGAATGAAGAGAAAAAATGTTCTACATTCTCAGGAAATGGAAAAAATCCACCCAGTCAGGCATATCAGCACAGGAAACAAGTTCATGGTGTTGATGAAATTCGGCATGTGTAGGTGTCGAAGAAAAATAAAAATAATCTACTCAAGGGGAGTAGATATGTTGTTCCTCTTCATTGAAAAAAGGAGGTTGGCTTCAAGGGAAGCTAGAAAAGTTAGATGCAAGGAGAAGAAATGAACATGCTAAGGAATGAATATGAAGGATAAAGGGAAGTATGTAATTTTATGTTGATTACTAAGTAGTGTGATGTTGTTTTCAAATTAGTTGGTGATGATATTTTTACAATCTTTTCCAGCAAGTCTTCTTTACAGATTTTGAATGAAAATAGGGAGCCTGCCCACAAGGGGAGTATACTAAAGTCAATATTTTAGTATGCATTGACAATTGGTATCATTGATTGGTACTACCGAGGCTAATGGTGTTTTCTTCATAAGAGAGTAATCAGAATGGATTGACGGTTATGATATTGTTCCAATTGATAATTGGTTGAATTTATGTTGTAGTTGTTGGATGCAGTGTTGTAGGTTGGAATTGATGTCAACCTGGGTTCCTGATGTCAGCATGTGTTGAGGGTTCAATTATGGGATTAATCATGAGTATTGGTACTTACATTACCCCAGTATTTGGCACTTGGTATTTATTCTAGGTTGACTTCTATATTTTTGTGTGTGGTCCAAGTCGACACTTGGTATTGGCATTACAGGTATTGGTATTACCATGGTATCTACCTATGGTATTTCCTTGGATATTATCATGGTACAGGGGGCGAGGTATTGGAATAACCATCATATTTACCTTTGGTATTGACTTGGATATTACCATGATACAGGTATATGTGGTATTGGCATAACCATGGTACTTATCTGTGGTATTGACTTGTATATTACCATGGTACAGGTGTTTGTGGTATTGTCATAGCCATGGAATTTACTAGTGATATTGACTTTGATATTTCCATGGTACATGTGTGTGTGATATTTCCATAACCATGGTATTTACCCATGGTATTGAGTTGGAAATTACCATGGTACATGTGTCCATGGTATTGGGTTAACCATGTTATTTGCTTGTGGTATTCACATGGAGAAATTATTTAAATGGATGATAAGCTCTATAATTTTTGGTTTACATACTAAACATACTGGAGAGTTGAGTTTTGTGTAGAGCCAAGAGGTCGAAATTCAATAGTAGGAAAATATTCAGAGACAAATGGTAGTATTCAAAGGATAGGAATATGCATGGACAGGGAAGCACTGGTGATTGAGTGACATAGTTCAATTTGATGGTAATGAAAAAATTTCTAACAGTTTTTGCAGAAATAAATCTGAACCAAAATGTGTTGATCAATGATTGATAACTGAGAAAAGTTTAGAGCATGTTACTATTGCAGAGTTTTAGGGATTGATGGTAGATGATATAAGCAGATTATATCTCTTTGGTTATATGACTTATTTATTTGTATTTGTAGGGGAAGATAATTGATATGCATGGTTGTAGCAATATTTCATGTTTTATATAGCTATTTTAGATTGTATGATTAAGTTTTCACATCTAGGTTATTGGAAACTAATGTATTGTGGAAGTGTGAGTTGAGGATGGTGTGTGGATGTGAGAGAGAGAGTAGTGTATTAAGTTGATTTGAAGCTAATCCATTTGTATATTTATTGATGGTCTAGAGATTGATGTTTTGTTTGAGCATAAAGTGTTGTCTTGAGAGTTTTTTTATTATGTGCTACGAAGATATTGTTATTGTGATGTTAATGTTGAGTAGCAAAAGTGTTCCAGTTTAAAAGTGCATGAAAGGTGAACCACATAGTGGAGTGGAGAGGGGGTTTTGGAAAAACAAGTATTGAGAACAGATTTCTTCATAAGTCCAACAGGAGTTGGCCAAGACTTGTTGTTCGTGGAGGCTTCTAGTAGATGGGGGTACGAGATTCGTGAGATGGAGATCATAGTTCATTTCAGATTGTTTCCATTTTTATTCTCTATGTAATGATTTTCTTAATAGATAATAAAATTTATTGAACAACGTAGTAGCAATAAGGGTGGATTTTGACCTAGAGTGGTTTTTCCACTAGATATATTGTTCCCATATATGATGTGATGGTTTTTTCTTCATTGTGCATATTTACTTCATATTCCATGGCTCTCATGTGTTGTTTTTTGTTGAAATTTAATGTTCAAATCTATTTCTTATTTTTAATTTGTGGATTGATTAATATATTTTTTAAAGGTGTGTAATTTTTATCACGATTGATTCACCCACCCCACCCATCCCCCTTTCAGTAGTGACCTTGGTTCCAAAAATTGGTATCATATCCAAGTTCCTTCTAGTGCATCTTCACCGCTGGAAGGTAGATCATGGATAATCAGGGAATATTTACATAATATGGAGTCCCTTTTCTACATGGATCATATTATATGCTTTGGAAGGTGAAATTTGAAGAATACATTTTAACTCTTGATGTGAATGTTTTTATCTCAATTTAATATGGCATGCATGATGAATTTAATGAGGAAGCCAAGAAGATAATTTTAAAAGTATTATCAGATCGTGATGTGGCTAAAGTGATATATTGTGTGACTTCACAAGAAATCATGGACAAGATGCATATTTTTTATGGAAGAGAAAGGGTTCAATATTGAGAAATTGTTGAAAAAACCCATTTCATTCTTGAAGAGAAAGCAAGTGATAAAAATGACTCCACATTCATAGTGGTAGCAGATCCAATTTTCTATCAAGATAGTGAGAGTAACCATGAGAGTAATGACATGCAAATAATTGATATAAAGATACAACATAAGGAATTCATCAAGGAAAATGAGAAAATTTTCAAATCAATTTCAAGAAAGGAAAGCTTATTGTGCAAGACTAGAAGAGGAATTAGCCTCTTTGATATTTGAGCTTGAAAAGGAAAGTAATCAGCTATCTCAGTATTGAAAGTTGGAGAAAAGCACCAAAATTTTGGATGAAATCCTCATCAATCAAAGATATTTGCTTTTCGAAACTAGATTGGGCTTTGAATAAGAATCATTCCTTTTGAAAAAAAAGGAGAAAGTGGAGGAAAACCATGTAGCGAAAAATCACAAGTCCACCACCTTTGAAGTAAATCAAGGACCTAGGAAGAAGCATCATCAAAGGAAGCCAAAGAAGAAAAGATATTATCATCATAAGAAAAGAAAATAATATCACAATCACAACATGAAACATTTCATGAAGATAAGGAAGTAGCCAAGTGTTCATGGTCCAGCAAATCAAAACACAAGGTATCCAAGTTTATTCTATGGGTAATGTTTTTGTTGCAATCATTACGGTCATCGTCTTAGAGAATGTAATTTTTTTGCAAGAAAACAAAGTTTTTTGGATAACCGTTTTTTCAAGTGTGGAAAATATGGCCACAAATCTCTAGCTTGCATATATGACAGGATGAAGCCTACAATAATAGCAAGACTGCCATTATATACATAAAAGGTATGGAGGAGAAAATATGAGTTGCAAAGATCTAAATCTTCAAAGGATTTCAAGGATGTTTTGTTTTGGAAAAGGATAATCTACTCAGGGGTAGTATATATTTATCTTGTGCCAAATATGAGATGGATTCAAGAGAATCCAAACTTGATAGATGCATTTGATTAATAGAAGAAATTTCAGCTTCATGCATCTATTCATTTCATGTTCAAAACATCATTATGAGGCATAGAAGGAGAGGGTGTGAGTCCTATGGGAGATATACAAGGTTTGATGTATTACATGCCATTTTATCCTTTTGTCTCACGATTGTTAATGGTTGCAACCATGTTATGAGAAGATCATTTTTCTATCTATGCACACTAACACAATTTTATGCATCAAGCAAAAGTTGATGATGGAGAAATGGAATATGCTTAGGGGGAGTTTGATTTGGATTTATAATTTGTAGATCTAACACTTATATCATGCAGGGTAATTTATTGGTAAGATTGGTAATGATTTGAGTGAATAAGTATTACTCCATTGAAACCCTCACTCATTGTGCTCATACGGAAAAACCTTTGATTTTTTCATGTAGATTTGCTAGTTGATTTTGTGAATTTTGAGGAGCATTGTTGCATTTTTCTATCACTCTATATTGGTACTAAAGGTTGAAGTATTCCATATTGCATGTGTACTCCCATTATTTTTGCTTATGATGGTAATGATTGTGCTTACTAGTGCACATATGATATCAAGAGAGTGTGGATGTAGTTTTTATTGTAGATTTCTCACCTTGTTGATGATCATATTATGCCTAGAGATTGTGCTACAGAAATATGGTTGCATGGTTACTGTTGCTGATTTTATTTGAGGATTACTTGCATATGGTGTTGTTGCATCATTGTTTTCATATCAGATTATTGAAGTTGAGTCATTGATGATGTTACTACTCGTGACGCATGTGTGTTGATGGTGTTATATAAATCAAGGTTGTGTTGATGTCGCACACACACACACACACACATGATAGTTTCCTGATGATTAGAGGCTTGTTGTTGCTATATTTTCAGCTGGAGGTTGTAGTGTTGCTTGATACATGTGGTTGGAAAATAGTATTTTACTAATTATTGTTACATTTTGATGGATAGTTGTTGATATAATTTATTCTTGGAGACTTCTGATGTTGGGGCTACTAATTATTGATGTTGCAGATTGCTAGTTCATGACATGTGATGGAAAATTTCTTGGAGAGAGTTGTGTATACTCCTTTTTGGCATGCAGTTATTCATTTCTAAATCTTGATTATGGGTTGTTGTTTAGATCATCGCAATAGTTATATCTTTTTACTATCATATTGTGAATCATGGGTCATATGAGTCAAAACTGTTCTGAGAGAGATATTTGAGAGTCATTTCAGCATTGTTTCAGCTGGTATATGTTATGTCTTGCAGCCATGTGTGGGATTTTAGATTCATTATGTAGCCATGTAATGTCATGTATTAAGTTTGAGGTATTTGTGGAGTTATATTTCAGCCTTGATTAAGCATTATATAGTCACATTATATCATTATTTTATCTATGTAATAGGCCTATGAAGTCTCGCACTTTCATTGCAAATATTTGTGGGTCATAGTTCTTGGTTCTCTTGGAGTAGCCTCTTGTTTGTCACATGGAGGAAATGATTGTTGCAGAAATATTTTGTTCAACAACTTGGTGAAACATCTGTAGCCTCTTGTACATCTTCAAGAGGAGCATATTTAGTGAAGAAAAAAAAGACATGACGATGGTATAATTGTTCACTTATGAGAGATAGAGAGGGAGAGTGTTGATACCCACACTATGCTACTAATCCATATGATTTTTTGTTGCTTAGACATTACTGTTGCTGATGGTTATGTGTATTTTATTGTTGAATTATTTGCGAATGATGTTGATGTGGATAGATTTGGTGGTTATTTTTGTTTTTGTTGATTATGATGTGTTGTTTTTGTTGCCAACACTATGTTATTGATGATGGATGTAACCTGGTGCCTCTTTATGATGGTGATCAGATTTATTTTATCATTTTTTATCTTGAGTTATGAGAGTGTGATGTTGCTTCAAGAAAGATTGATATTGATGTATGTTTCCATTGTCTTTTTATTGGATGATCAGTACAGTGATGCCACCATTGATGAATTTTCTATCCCTTTTCCATTAATGTCAAAGGGGGAGTGCATGAGGGGATCAGTTTCATAGGTGAGTGTCAGTTGGATGGTTTATTTGGAGTTTCCATCAATGCCAAAGGGGTATATTTTTGACATTGATGCTGTAGTTGTTGGATGCAGTGTTCTTGGTTGGAATTGATGTCGACCTAGTTTCTTCATGGAAGCATGTGTTGAGGGCACGATTATGGGATTAGTTGTGAGTATTGGTATGGAATTACCCTAGATTTGGGAACTTTGTATTGGTTCTAGGTTTACTACTATATGTTTGTGTGTGGTCTAGGTTGGCACTTGGTATTGGTATTACCATGGTATCTACCTATGGCATTGGCTTGGATATTACCATGGTACAGGGATCCATGGTATCAACATAACCATGGTATTTACCCATGGTATTGACTTGGAGATCACCATGGTACAGGTGTCTATGGTATTAGAATAACAATGGTATTTACCCATGGTATTTACTTGGAGATTACCATGGTACATGTGTATGTGGTATTGGAATAACCATGGTATTTACCCACGGTATTGAGTTGGAGATTACCATGGTACAAGTTTCCATGGTATTGGGATAACCATGGTATTTTCATGTGTTATTCACATGGAGAAATTATTTAAGTAGATGAAAAGCTCTATCATTTTTGGTTTACATGGTGCACATATTGGAGAGCTGAGGTTTTTATAGAGCCAAGAATTCGAAATTATATAGTAGGAAAATATTCAGAGACAAATGGTAGTATTTAGAGGATAGGAAAATGCATGAAGAGGCCAGCACTGGTGATTGAGTGGCATAGTTCAATTTTTTGGTAATGAAAAAATTTACAGCAATTGTAACAGAGATAAATTTGAACCAGAATGTGTTGATCAATGATTTATAGTTGAGAAAATTTCATAGCATGTTACTATTGGATAGTTTTAGAGCTTGATCAAATATGAGATGAGGAGAGCATAGCTCTTTGATTATATGACTTATTTATTTGTATTTACAAGGCCAGAGAATTGATATGCATGGATGTAGCAGTATTTCATGTCTTATATGGATATTTTAGATTGCATGATTGATTTTTTGCATCTAGATTATTTTAAGCTAATTTATTGTGGAAGTCTGAGTTGAGGATGGTGTGTGAATGTGAGATATATATATATATATATATATATATATATATATATATATATATTAAGTTTATTTTCAGCTAATGCATTTGCAGAGTTATTGATCGTCTAGTAATTGATGTTTTATTTGTGCATAAAGTGTTGTCTTGAGAGTTTTTACTATGTGATGAATATTTTTTTGTTGTGATGTTCATGTTGAGAAGCTCAAGGGTTCCAGTTTGAAAATGCATGAAATGTGAACCACACAGAGGAGTGGAGACGGGGCTTTGAACAAACAAGTATTGAGAACAGATTTCTTTATAAGTCCAATGGGAGTTGGGCAAGGCTCGTTGGTTGTGGAGGCTTCTAGTGGATGGTGGTTCGTAGAGTCGTGAGATGGATATCAAAGTTCCTTTTCAAATTTTTTCCATTTGTATTATCTATGTAATTATTTTCTTAACAGATAATAAAATATATTGAGTAGTGTATCAATAAAAAGCGTGGCTTTTGACCTTGAGGGAGTTTTTCACCAGATATCTTATGTCCATATATGATGTGATAATTTGTGTTTCATTTTTCATATTTACTTCATATTTAATGGCTCTCATGTGTTGGTTTTTGTTGAAGTTCCATGTTCAGATATATTTCTTATGTGTTAAGTTGTGAATTGATTAATATATTGGAGAAATAATTTTAAAGTTGTGTGATTGTTATCACCATTGATTCAGACCCCCCTCTCTCAGTAGTGACCCTGGCTCCAATAGTAACCAGACATCAAATTTATGGTGACAAGAGCATGATTAGAGGATGAGGGCACTCAGTCATCAAGTTCTAAATGATTGCTAACAGTGGCATCGATTCAACAGTTGGAATCATTCTAATTTGGTATCACTTGGTAGCAAAGGTATTTTCAATTGGTATTTACAGTCATTAGACTCCTCATCGGAGTATGGTGTTCATGTGTTCTAGTGTTTATGGGAAAGTATTGAGGTCAAATGTGTCATGGTGAGTTTGTTTTCATGCATTGGTGAGAGTCCCTCTATGCTTGTCAAAGTGTTGTAACTTGTTGGCAATTGATGGTGTCATAGGAAAGGTTATTCGTGTTCCTAAAGGATAGGTTTAAGTGTCTAGGTAGGACTTTATATGAATGTAATCCTAGCAGAGACTCAGACCATTAGGAATAATTTTCTCATGGATTAGTTTCACAAGCATGTGTTGTTTCAGCAAGATATCCCTCTAGTTTGCTTGAGGAAAATATTGGGAGTGAATACCCATTTCCATTATATTCAATATTATTCACATGACATAAAGTAATTTTCTTGGATCAGATCAATGGCATCTAATTTTTCCATATTAAGAAGAAGAATTTTGCAGGTCCAGAAGATTAGAAGACAAAGAGAGATTGTTCACAGGGGGAGCATGTTACTATATTTTCCATTTATGTCAAAGGGGGAGAAGTGTTGTTGATCAAATGAAAGATGGTAAATGATCAATGGAAAAGCAAAGAGAGAAGTGTCAAGATGGTAATGATGCATTTTTTGATCTTAGTGTTGCCAACAATGCCAAAGGGGAATATTGTTAGAAATTTTTTGTCATTGATGGAAAAGGAAATGGAAAATATTGACAAAGGAAACTGCATTCGTAAGTATTTTTTCATTGATGGCAGTAGGGTGATGAAAACAAAATGTTCATTGCAGAAAATATGCAGCACAAGTGTCAAAGGTCTTAGGGAGCAGAATAATGGAGCCACATGACAAAATGGAATAAAAAATAAGAATAGTATTTGGATCCATTTTTAGGGAATTAGATCATATTAAGTGAAAAGGAAACTCACCAATATGGATTGATGTATGAAATATATTTCCAATGGTATATGGAAGTCCCAAAATGGCATCCTGAATTGAAAGTGTAATGTCCCTTTTTCAGAAATGTCACAAGTCTATTCCAGAGATAGAATGTGGGGGAATTTTCTAGATATGTCACCTCTAAAGAGAGGGTGAGATCCAGAGGCTACCTGGCCCTTCACAGACTCTGTCTATAGCTATGTGATATTTCCTATTAGGAAAAGCTACTCTATTGAGAATACCTCAAGATAGAGCTACAACAATAAGAAAATACATCTAGTGGAAAATAGCAGTGAATCCATGAACACATAAAATGCCATAGAATATAATGGCCATCACATTAATACATAGAAGAAAATAAGAATGCAATTCCTTGAGGGAATGATCACTCAATATAGGCACTAGAAGCCTCAAGAAACCTGTATATGAAAATGTGAAATACATTGCTGCATATATAAAGCCCTAGGCCATGACTGCGTAGTTATAAGAGAGAACTGCTACATAAATAATGAGAATACATATATATAGCAATATGAGCTCAAATAAGAATGGGGAGCAAGCTCTCAACCCCTAAAAATACAATACATCAATCCTTTAAGAGGATTGGTTGAAATCTATGCAGAAACACTATAATAAAAAAATGTCAGAGCTGCAGTAGCTGCTGCAACTCAAGAGATGGAAATGGATGGAGAAGGCTGAAATAGCTGCTGTAGATGAAGAGCCTTTCTCTAATAGAAATCTGAAGTTAAAGGTTGATCCTTTCACCCAAGACTTCCCCTCCAAGTGACTATCAATCCCTCACAACAAATAACCACCAAGAAGAACGATGTCTAAGAGAGGGACTGCACTGCTAGTGATGGAATGTGGTTGGCCTAATGCCAAATATTATGGGATCTACTCATAAACCCCCTTTTTTGATCTCCCAATGTATGGATCCTCTCTCCACTAAAAAACTAGCTCCGAATGGTGTGTGGAAACCTCCCCGGCAACACCCAACAACACTACACAATCTCTGCTACAGAAATTGTGCTGATGTAGATGACTGAAGTTATGGCATGAATGCCTGAATATGGGGAATGGAATGCAATCATTCATGAGATACTCAAGAAGGATATGAATTCCTAAACAGGACTCCCTCGTGCCCGAAGGCACTGCAGCTCTGCTGAACAGCAAGAGGCAGCAACAAGTCTTCAAGACTCAAATGTAAAATGATCAAAAGATGTCCACAATGGCTGCCTTGCTCCTCTTTTATACAGTGAGATTTCCCTCCATGGACCCTATTTCGAATTATGTTTTCCTCTTCTCTAGAATCTTCCCTCCTACGTTGTCCCACATAGTGCTTTCCAACTCATGCCAACGCAGTTTGACTTGGACAACCCTGGCCAAGCATGTTTGCAAAAACCTCCTTTCACACATGGAGGTGTGAAATCCAGCTCTAAAGTGATCCTCTTTCATACTTAGATGATTTTTATTCTCTAATCATGCAAATAATGGGTCCCCTACCCATTTTATTCATCTCTTTAACAAAATTTAATGTCCCATAAAATTTGGGACATTACAGTCCTCCCCTCTCACAATATTGCTTGCCCTCAAGCAATTTCAAGGATGAACTGAGTTTCTTTCTTCCCTTCCTCTTGTAGAATCCTTATGTGATGATTGCCTCAAGAAAAATGATGCCATATCAGCAATAAAATCTCCAAACTGTCCCTCCAACAAATTCAATCTAGCCTTGGGGTGAACATTCCCAAATAGCTATCATGTAGAAACAAATATCCATGAAGGAACTAAGAGTTGTCCAAGGGCCTCTTTGAGGCATGAGGTCTAATATATAATTGGATTTATCATCCCCATATGAATCTCCCCTCCTCAAGCCACCAATCATGAAAAACAAGCTGCCTCCCAATAAGGCAACTCATGGAAAATCACCCTCCACCTTGAGCTCTAGAAATGAAGGTGGGCTGAAATATAATCATGGCAAGCACTATAACTTGCCCCATGCTATCCTCTCCCCCACTCATGACAATTTTGGATTTTATGCTGATCTTGGGCTGCAAATATATTGCCCTCAAATGGAAAAATGAAGAGTAATTCCCCAAGAATCTCTCCTCCATAAATGAAAAATCAGCCAGCCCAAGACATGTCATCTATGATGAATAGGACAAGATCACCATATAATGTCACCATGACATGTTTTCTTTAGGTTATACCATGTGCAAAAAGTTCAAACCATGCCTCATAGGGTTATAATTCAACCTCATCCACCGCAGCTGCAGAAAATAGCATGGCAAGTATTGTACAAGAATATCACCTCTACTACTGAACAGTAAAATAGATGAGTGAATCAGAAAAATAAGGTCAAACACCTACCCATATACATAAAATGGATGGATAACATTACCAATCCCATGTCTTACCCCACAATTAAGAAAATATGTGGTTGTAGCCATGCCTCCTCTCATGTTCCCTTTAGAACATGCACTGCAGAAAATGTGAGATTTTTTCTCAGTCAAAGACACATCCAACCCATGTGCCTTTCTCATAATCATGCTTCTTATAAAAATCTGATCCATATCAGCAAGGAATTCATGATAAAAAATACAATGAGGAAAATTTTGAAGGTTTCATGTGTCTCAAGAATGTACCGACAGTTTTCCCAAAGGTGACAGCGTAGTTTTCCAAACTGCTACTTTAGAAAATGATATGGCAAGTTGTTTTGTGTTACATGAATAGCTATGTATGTCATGATAGCTACTGATAAATAGAAAATGGCTGAGCATATCAACTGATCATACATGAAAGAAAACACTTGCGCAAGGCCATGTAAAGGATGGCTGTCTCCATCATACAAGTTGGCCCAATTTTGCGAGAAATCTGATAAGCTTGCCCTCTTGTAGAGCCATGCACTGCAAGATAATGATAAGAGTACACAAATCAACCAATGTCAAATCAGATCTCTTACCATATAATGGGAGTAAGATGATGTATGGATCCATGAATGAACCCTCCATAGTTTTTTGGCATGCTCCCATGAAGATGAATGAACTAGGTGCTGCAAGAAGATCCTTCTTCTCATGCTTGGGCATCCAAGTCAAGAAGAATGTAGCACAGTAATATATGGATGTCTTATCCATCTCACCTCCTATTTATCCATCAAGTGCAATAATTATGAAATTTTCCTGGGACTTGTGGGTTATGGATCCACCACACTTCCGCTGGGCACACTTCATACATAGGTCACTGCTCCAAAGAGACAACAATGTTGGCCTATACCCATAGGCTCCCATCAATACCAAGCTCCATTCTTTGACATGCTCCTTGTAAAAGATGTCCTTCATAACGCTGCAATACATAAGAGGTTCCTCCCAAGATGGAAGTACCTCCCTATCATCCAAGGTCAAGGAGAGAATGCCATATCCTCCTCCTGCAACATCATGAATCATGTGAGAGAAAATCTTCTTGTGCTCTCTTCCATCAATGTCAAGCAACTCAAGTGCTTGCTGCCCAATTATGCTCACATCATATGACTCATGTGATGAAGGTGTCATATCAGAAATATGTATCCCTTCTCCTTGCTTCCCAATGATGCAAACATCCTACCACTTCTCCTCTTCTTTGGTACTCCTCCCATGAGGGCTACCATTCTCCCAAACCAATTCCTACCTTTTGCATTTCATGAGAGTTTGAAATGCAGCTCCTTGGAGATCCCTTAAGAAAGGCCTCTTTCCCATGACTATGTTGGACCCATGAGGATCCAAATGTGATGGAGGTGATTTATCCTCTTCGCCCGTGTTTAACAGCGATGTTGGTTTCTCCGATGATGTAGTAGCTGTCTCTTCCTCCGGTTTTATAATTTTCTCCATGATTCTCCATGGAGGTGTCATGTTTTACTTCATCCTCTAGAATTTTACACTCCCACCTTGAAGGTTGAATTCAAATCATCGAAGGTGTATGAGGATGAGGTTTCTTCTCCTCCTTGAACCCTTTGCACAGCACAGTGAAAACATGAGGCCCTAAAGTGGCCATGTGATTTGATCCTGGGACCTCCTCATATGAAGTTCCACCAATCTTAAGATCATTTGCTGAAATAGAAAGTGGAACTTTGCTAATACCTTGGTGGATCCTGGGACCTTCTTGTGTGGCTGAAATGGCTTTTTCATCCATAGATGTTGAAGGCTGCTCCTTCAAAGCTGTAGGTGTAATCCTCCTCCCATGGTGGTGTGAGCTTCTCTTCCTTGGTTCTTTCTTCATCAAAGGTTTGGATCAACACTTGAGCAAAGTCTGCAAAATAAATCACCCTTGAATGGACCAAGGGTTTGAACCACAAAAAAGAGGTTTCCTCATCCATGTACAGTGCTGCCATCACCACCACTTCTTTTTCTGTCACTAGATGCAGCAATAAAATTTCCTCCAGCTTCTTTCCCCAAGCTCTAGCTGAAGTAACCCCATCAAATGTAGACAATAGAAGCCTACTGCCTCTGATTTCTCCCTTTCCATAGGGCCTTCTCTCCTCCATCTGCTAAATAGACTTTGAGAACCTTGTAGCTCTCCTAAATCCTAAAGAATGGGGTTTATAGTCACCCAGGTACTTGCTTAAGATCTGGAAATCCAAGCATCTTCCATGATGATCTTCAAGAGAGTAGGAAGTGCATGGGACATCCTCTTTTCCTCTTTTCTTCTCCTCCTCCTCAGGGAGGCTCTTATTTATTTCAAAAATAGATGAGATTAGTCTCATCTTCTTCATCATTCTCCTTTGAAATCAAAATCACAGGCTGTGCCAGTTCGATGCTCTAATACCACTATAATGTCCCTTTTTCAGAAATTTCACAAGTCTATTCCAGAGATAGACTGCGGGGGCATTTTCCGGATATGTCACCTCTAAAGAGAGGGTGAGATCCAGAGGCTACCTAGCCCTTCACAGACTCTGTCTATAGCTATGTGAGATTTCCTATTAGGAAAAGCTACTCTATTGAGAATACCTCAAGATAGAGCTACAGAAATAACCAAATACATCTAGTGGAAAATAGCAGTGAATCCATGAACACATAAAATGCCAAAGAATCTAATGGCCATCACATTAATACATAGCAGCAAATAAGAATGTGATTCCTTGAGGGAATGATCACTCAAGATAGGCACTAGAAGCCTCAAGAAACCTGTATATGAAAATGTGAAATACATTGATGCATAGATAAAGCCCTAGGCCATGACTACGCATTTATAAGAGAGAAATGCTGTATAAATAATGAGAATAAATAGATATAGCAATATGAGCTCAAATAAGAAGGGGGAGCAAGCTCTCAACCCCTGAAAATACAATACATCAATCCTTTAAGAGGATTGGCTGAAATCTATGCAGAAACACTATAATAAAAAAATGTTGGAGTTGCAGTAGCTGCTACAACTCAAGAGCTGGAAATGGATGGAGAAAGATGAAATAGCTACTGTAGATGAAGATCCCTTCTCCAATAGAAATATGAAGTGAAAGGCTGATCCTTTCACCCAAGACTTCCCCTCCAAGTGACTGTCAATCCCTCACAGCAAATAACCACCAAGAAGAACGTTGTCTAAGAGAGGGACTACAATGCTAGTGATGGAATGTGGTTGGCCTGATGCCAAATATGATGGGATCTTCTCATAAACCCCATTTTCTGATCTCCCAATGGATGGAACCTCTCTCCATTGAAAAACTATCTCTGGATGGTGTGTGGAAACCTCCCCGGAAACACCCAACAACACTGCACAATATCTGCTGCAGAAATTGCGCTGATGTAGATTACTGAAGCTATGGCCTGAATGCCTGAATATGGGGAATGGATTTCAATCCTTCATGAGATACTCAAGAAGGAGAGGAATTCCTAAACAGGACTGAGGCACTGCAGCTCTGCTGAACAGTAAGAGGCAGAAACAAGTCTTCAAGACTCGAATGTAAAATGATCAAAAGATGTCCACAATGGTTGCCTTGCTCCTCTTTTATACAATGAGATTTCCCTCCATGGAACCTATTTCGAATTAGGGTTTCATCTTCTCTAAAATATTCCCGCCTACGTTTTCCCACATGGTGCTTTCCAACTCATGCCAACACAGTTTGACTTGGTCAACCTTGGCCAAGCATGTTTGCAAAAACCTCCTTTCACACATGGAGGTGTGAAATCCAACTCTAAAGTGATCCTCTTTCATACTTATAGGATTTTTATTCTATAATCATGAAAATAATGGGTCCCCTAACCATTTTATTCATCTCTTTAACAAAATTTAATGTCCCATAAAATTTGGGACATTACATAAAGATAGAGCCAGTCAAATCTTTATGTCCCCAAAGTCAAATAAAAGAGTTAAAAGGAATTTGGAGGAGCCTTGGCGTGTAGCCAAGTTTGGAATATTTCAAAAGTGTAGTCGAAAGGATGGAAGAGCCTCTAAGCGATAGCTTAGAGAAGACATGGTGGACATGTTCGTAGCGAAAAGAATTTTCATTGGAGAAAGAGGAGGACCAAGATGATGCCATCCCAACAGACATAAATAAGAGGGTTCACATAGGATGTTCCAATTGCGGTGAAAAGTGTAAATCATCATGATGCAATGAGTGGGTGGAGCCCACCCGGTAGTGGTAGGTCTGAAGTTTCATTAGAGCGCACATGGCTAAGCGTCGGGAGGAAAGTGTCAGGCTACATGGTGGATTTTCGAGGGCACGAGAGCTAGTTCATTAGATGGGATTTATAGTCCCATAATTGGTTTCCCACATAGTTGATTACGCAAATAAATGGGGGAGATTTACTCTGGGGGGAACCCCTCCCAAAACCATAATCCGCTCAGGAGTGGTGTCAGATACCAAAGGCTAAAATCCACAGAAAAAAGTTGGTAAGGCCGAAAGTGATTTAATGAAGAAATTGATCACAAAACAAGCCTCAGAGGAATTTTCTCTCTCCTTTGGAAAGTCGATAGGTGTTACCATAATATTGGCTCCTAGGAGACAGCATGGATGGTGACATCAACATGATGTGTTCCAATCAAAGTAAGACAAGTGGCAGGTGGATTTGGCATTTTAAAGGACCCTAGTGGCCTATATCTAGGTGACACGTGGACCAATCACAGGTTGACACATGACATGAGTGACATCATACTAAATTCATCTCGCTGGTTTGAGCATGGTAGGTTGTTAACAAGGGGCATATGGGATGTGTCGGGCCAAAGGCATTGGGCTGACACGACGGCTGACACATCCTTGAGATTTTTTCTATTGGTTCTTGCGCTAGCAGGAGGACCCCATGGTATAGCTAAGCCCACAAGTATATCCTGAAAGCTTTTTAACATAGAATGAAGGAATGTGTTGAGAAACAATTTTGGGGACATGGAGGATAGACAACAAAACAACTAGTATTTAATCAAAGCAGGACATGGTGGTCCTCACTCGACACATTGTCCTAATGACATGACCTGGCAGGTCATTGTGAGGCACAAAGAGTATTTGTCGGGATAGTAGGGGCTACAGTCTAAGATCCCACATTAGGCCTTATTCCACATACAAGTCCAGTGGCATGGTGGCAATGGAAAGTGGGACCAATCCTAGATCTCAAAAACCCGTAACTCTTAAATAATTGAAATTAGTTAGAAGAGATAGGATCAGGAGCGCTAAAATTTGGGTTGGTCTTTAGTAACCTCGCATAGAGGTGTGACCAATGGTGTAGATCCATTTTCAAAATAAGAAAATCCTGGAAATGTCTCCAACAAGCTAAGCTCCTAGCGCCTAAGTCGGTGGTCGAAAAGGCCCGGTCTTATGGTGAAACGGTAGTTAAAGGTGCCAACAAAAGGGGATTAAGCCTAAATTCGGTAGAAATTTTAGTTTAGACAGTGAATTTGGTAATTAATCCAAAATTAAATACATATATAAATAGAAGCCTTACAGTTAATCCTATAAAGAAGCCAAACTACATAAAATTAGCAGTTTAAGTCGTTGAAAAGGCAGTGATGGTCAGTTAGAATTAGAGGTGGAGCCCATAATAGACAACACATTCTATAAGACTATAATAAGAAAGAAAAAGGTATAAATATATAAGCATGCAAGAAATCAAATAAAATATAAAATAATGCCTAATCAGTCATAATAACAAACAAGTTTTTTGAGACAAAGCTTCTAGTATAGCGTGTTGTTAGTATGGTGATTTTTTTTCTTTAGTGGTGAGAAGAAACAGGTGGATACAAGGACTAGGGTGTTGAATTTGAATTCAAGCATCATATTTTGCAGTGTGCAGTATAATTTGAGGGAGGCAGAGGGTTTCTGGTGGTTGCATGAGAGAGAGCAGCAGAGTGTTGCAGGAGTAAGTGTGTTAAGTGATGAAAAATTGTTAAACATATTAGTGATTTATTCAGCAAACAGGGATTTTTGAAGGTGTTTAAGGTGGATTTGATGAGTATTTGTAGCAAGAATATTTATTTTTGTGTGAGGTAACTTATCTCTTGGTTCTATGATCTAGTGGATCAGTAAAATGCTCAAATTTGAAAGTGCTCGAAATGGCTCGAAACTAGCACCAAAACTAATATATCATCACCTTGGATCCAACGCAGCTTGTTTCACTCAAAAATGATATCATATTCTCTCGATATCTCATTCTTATCAATTAGGAAAACAACTAAAATTTCAAAAAAAATGAAGTTGCGAGGATGCCCAATCAACAGTTCGTACGATTAATAGGAAATGATTGGGTAGGTGACTATATTTTTATGGGTGTGTGGTTGTTTGACACTTGTCCCATTTTAATTTGCTATGAATTGTGTGTTTTCATTGGTTCAGAGATCGAAGTTTTGGTGCAATGAGGGAGAGTCATATGGGCCAATCGGTAGCAGCCACGTGGCCTCCTCTTATTTTTGTAAAATTTTGTTATATGGCAATATCAACTCTCCATAGGTTTCGAACAATAGACCTTCGGGGTGGAAGCAAGATGTTCCACCACCATGCCACAAGGGTTACTTAATAAGTATGGAGGTCTAGTCCTATTAAACATTTCATGCAGTTTCATTTAGGGGTCGGGATCAGAGCTAACCCCTGGATCCCTGTCCACCCAACCACAAGATGTGGTAGGAAGACAAGGGCCCAAGGTTAACCCTAGCACCAACACCATATATATATAAATGCTAAAATTTGTATTAAATGCTAAACCATATATATGTTTTTGAACCATATGGTATATAATGTCATAACCAAAGTTCGGGCAGAATTACAGTTTATGTTATGGCGCGGTTCAAAGGTCATAAAATATAAACTTTTGGAGGCACTGTTAACATATATGTTGGAGATAAACACCGGTGGTCAATGTTATCATAGTACATTTGAACGGGTGGAGTTATAGTTTAATGTTATGGTGCGCGACATTCAAACTGTAACCACGGTGTATAACCCAACCATGACACCAGTACAACCACAACTTGGAATGCGGGGTTGAGGTTCATCTGGAATGAATTTTTGTATGCTAACCATGACAGGTGTTAACCCAACCCTAATCACCAACTCTAGTCTGAGTGTGAGTTAAAATTTTGCGTGACAGTTCATTTGAACTAACCTAAATCAACGACCCAAAATGCGCCAAGTGGCGCTAATTTGTCGATATGTGGGGGTTCATGGAAAAAATTATGATCCAACAAACTACATCCAAACCGGCACAAATCTCTCTAGCACGGGGAAAATTTGTCACCCCATATGGCCACAAAAGGTGGAATTTGTATGTTGGATAGCAGATGGGTGCGATTTGGAGGAAAGTTAGCAGGAAAAATTCTTTGGAGCATAACTCAGTCAATTTATGACCTTTTTTAGTGCAAAAAGAGCCCAACTAGGGGTTTTTTCCTGTTATGGACCCATTAAAGACAATATTTTTTCATTCTGAGCATTGTAACTTGATCTAAACACATATTTTTGAGCATACTGAAATAGGCCCAACATTAGAAATTGGACTAGGAGATGTAGCCCAGGAGGGGTCAACTCCTTCATCATTTGTTGTCTTGTGTATGTTGTTATGGTATTGTTGTCCCTAAACATACCCTCCCATATATATTAATTCCCCTATATCTAAATAAACCCCAAAAACCCACTATTATAATGTTTAGACCAAAGTTTATTATCCCCACGTTCATAAATAAAAACCCCGACTATAAGCCCTTTGGTCTAAACTTATCATTATTTGAAATACCCCGCCCCTATAGTTTTAAAACCATTTAAACGGTTAAAAACTATATAATACAATAAATCACGCCCACTTATGTTTTATTGAAACATATTTATAAATGTTTTAAATAAAAAACATTACCCCCACCTATATTCATATAATCCTAAGTTTTTGAATCAAACAAATGTTTATTTATAAAGTTCAAGAACCATGGCCACCTATGCATAAAAGCTCGCACCCATATACATTGATTAAAACATTCTATATATTTTCAAACATTATATCCCCTGCCACATCTTAACCCATCCACGCACATATATCATCTTGGTTCCACTTCTTCATTTCAATGCAACTCTCGAACTAATCTTGACCCTTTGCATTGATCTCTCTAATCCGATGACTAATATTTGATATCGCATGGAAAAGTTGCGCGTTAATCCAACCGCCAAAGCCATGTGAAATGGGTGGTTTTACCCATTCCTCTCTCCTCCACGTGACCTTTCCCTACTAGATCGCGTGGGTTAAGCCAAAAATTGCTTACCACTGAAACCCCATGTGATAACCAGTCTGGTTTTTTTCCATTGAAACTTCAAAACTGCTCTCCCGCCTGATGCAACCTGTATTCAATGTTGATTAATGCAACCAATGTATTTGATAAACCTTTGAAATACATTCATTTTATCCATCTATCTTGTGCATTTTAACCCACTGCACTACCTCCATACTGTAAAAACCTCCCTATTAAGCCATTTTTCGCCATTTTATGCCCAAAATCTGTATAAATTTTCCCTAAAATCCGTGAAGATTGCCGAGGAGCTACGCATTGCTCCAAAAAAGCTACTAAAGCCTTCAAATCAGCAAAGAACCTCAGAAACCCTTCCAAAAACCGATACCTACATTAAAACAGGTATTTCTCTAGAATTTGAACCTACAATTAAGTTGAAAAACCTTTTTAAAGAGAGAAAGCACATTTAAAATCAAGAAATTGATTAAGTAAACTACCTAAAAAGTCCCAAAAATAGGCCAAACTATGGCAAATTTTTTCCAGAAAACATGTTTGTCTGTTGCGTGCTATTTCGAGGAAATTTATCAAATTTTCACAGTTAATAATCCATTTCAAGCTCTAAAAGGCTAGAAAACATCTGCAACTACTCTAAAGCCTCTGTGATCTTTTAAAAAAAAGAATTTTCAGCCCTATTTCCATTAAAGAGACTCAAAAAACCCTTGTTTTCTATTTTAAATGAACTCTCAAAACCTCAAAACTTCTTTGATAAGCCTAATTGAGTATAAAATCCAAAAAGAGACTATACTTTGCCAAAATTTGCCCAATTAAGCCTCTGCTGAAAGTAAATTGCCTCTACAAACTGTTTAAACTTTCAGAAGTAGAATCAAAATGTCTAAAAAACAAAGTGCAAGCAAGCCTGAAGGTTCTAAAGCACCTAAACCTACTCCTACCATGACTTGAAACACTGTTATTGTTTCCAATCCATTACAACCCCAAATTGTTGATATTGAACATATTACCCTAGCTAATATTGATTACAAGATAGCAGATCCAATATTTGAATTCAACCTGCTAGACATCCATAACTGGTGCTTTGAGAAGTTTTTAGATGATCAATAAGAAATCCATATTTGGGAATCCCATTTACCCAAGTATGTTGTCCCATTAACTCACCCTTGTTAGGAAATTATCAGATTGTGTCAATAGTACTATGTTCCAGAGCAAAGATCCATTGTAAATTCCAATAAGGAGGTGCTTTTTAATATCACTGCAGAGTCAATTAACCACATGTTGCAGCTTCAACCTGACCCCCAAGAAGTCTCTTTGTCTATAGAGGCCATCACCAAGTTATACATTGGCCTAGATTTTCCTAAAAGGTTCATGATTTTTCAGACTTTTATGCCTTTGCATGTATAAATTCCCAAGTTAAACCCTCCATATTCTACTTCTAAAATTCCTGAAGGTTCAAGGCATGTGATTTCCATGCTTTCTTCATCCTTGTGTATTTCATGAGCACACTAATGAGTCTATCTTGGGATTTTTGTCCACCTTTTCTCTAGGTCAACCACCCTCAATTATATTTGATGATGTTGGTTTCATTGCTGATAGCATTCATTATCAATTGACCAATTTACAACATGAAGGAGTATTCATATATACCTCCTATATTTTCCATATGTTTCTATATTTCCAATCAGATAATTTTCCAATTTCTCTTCAAAAACTTGATATTGAAGTAAATCCTCTATTTGTCATCTTTTGGACATCCATGCTCAGGAAAGAATGTACAGACTTTAGTTATTCATAGTTTTTAGAGTTATTTTTGCTTCCAGTGATTACTATGTTGACCAAAACATAGCACCCTAGAATAAGTGAAGAGATGAAAAAGATAATGCAATTATCAGAGCAGAGAAAAGTTGGTGACTGGTATTTGTATGAGAAATACATTGAAATCAGAGTCTTTGGGTCAAACTTGTTACCTTGCAAGTTACCCAAACATCCTCCAATGAGGATATTTACCTTGTAATATATCAGGCAGGTCCTAAACTCTAATTCAATCAATTTCATGGCAGCTAAGAAGAAAACCCAATTTAAAATTAAAAATCAAATTGGGTCATTCATATGCGATCACAGGGATGCAAAGAAGGAAGCAGCAAAGTAGTTATCAAAATATAAATTGGAATAAATTTTCCCTTGGAACTATGATCCACAAGGGATCTTGAGCAAGCTAAGGGTCAAATGAAAATTAAAACCCTTTATTCATGAAGCTAAGCCAGAAATAGAAAAGTTTTCCAATCAACTTGAATGGACTAAAAACACCTTAATAGATGCAGTAAGCAAAGGTAATACTAGTCTAACCTTAGAGACTGCAGATCAGCCAGAGAAGTCCAACAAAAGAATAAGGGAAGAAGGATACTATGTAGCAGAGACTAAAATAGAAACAAAGTTCAAAATCATATATAATAAAAGGCCCAAATTATATTCAGTAGATAAAGGAAAAGTGACAATAGATGTGGAAGAAACAGAGCCTTTAAACACTAATACAGATTTACCAAAGACTAATGTGGCTACTGTAATTATCAATGAGCCAAATCATAATGAAAAAATCAATAGAGAAGATACACTTTTAATTGAAAGACAACATAGTATGGAAGCTTCTTCCTCACATGCAGCTAAGGAAAAGGACTTGGATATTAAAGAGAAATATAAGCAGATCAAACTTAAGAATGAGGAAATCAAAACTGAAATATATTCTCAGTTCTTAAAGAACAATCCGGGTAATCAAAATAGATTTCTATCATACTTTGATTACTCAAGTAAAAAATTGATTATGTCAGTGTTGTGGCCCAAAGTATTAGTGCCAAAAACAATGTCAGATTATAGGAAAGTTGATCTAGAAGTAGATACAGATGTCATCCATGAATTGGATCAGATACAGCTTCACAGGAAAATCTCAGAGATGATATATTCCACAGTTACCACAAAAGCTATGAGTGCTCAAATGCTCCAAAACACCATCTCCAACATTCAAGATCAGATGAATATGGAAAAATCCTCATTGTATGCCAAGGATCTAAGGATAAAAGCCTTAGAAGAAAAAGTGTTACAGGTGGGATATGATCCTGCTAATATCAAAGCATTTGAATTATTTATTAAAAAGAAAAATGAAGATATAGAATCTTTGAGGAAACAACTCAAACTTCCTCAAAGTGAGCATCCTCAGACAAAGGAAGTCCTCCAAGAACAGAGTGAAAAAGATGAAATGACGAATTTAATGCTTCAATTGATAGGTTAGATTAAAGAGATGGAAATACAGATGGAAAAGCTTGTCCAAGAAAAGGAAACAGTGAAAGAACCAGAGATTCCTACAGTCATCCCAGTTATCACTACAGCAGTGCCTTCAAATTTAGGTGAAAATTTGGCACCCAAAAAGCCACAGGCCACTGTAGTGCCAGTGACTTCTTCCACAACTTCAGCTGCTAAATCTTCTACAACAACAATGCAGCCTACAGATGAAAGCAATCAACTAGTGAAAGAAATGGAAGAGATGTCTTTAAAGACAAATGAGATAAATATATTGACAAAAATAGTAGAAAATCTTGAGAATTCTACTAAATTAGCTCAAATAAATGCCAAGACACATGAACAAAATGCCATCATATTAAGTGAACAGCTCAATAAACTACAAAGTGAGTTAGCATTAACTGAGAAAATATCATATATCAAAAAATACCTTCGGAAAAATGTAATTGAAGCCATCCATGATGTTTAGCCTTCAATTCAGGTAATTTTTGAGAAAAGATAATTACTGCTAGCAACTCAAGCAGAAATTTAAAAGACTCAAACTGGTTTAGCTGATAAACCAGAGCAAGCTGTAAGGATAATCAATTTCCTTAACAAAAAAAATAGACAGGAGTTGGAAGAGCTCAAAATAACAGACAAAACAACAACTATCCTAGAAATTAGGAAAGTCACTACTAAGAGAAATTTGATGAGGCAACTTGAAGAAAAATGTGAAGGTATGAATACTGCCATAACTAGATTTACAGTTAAATTCACAAGTCTGAGAGAAAAATGACTTCCTGATATCATGGTCATTAATGATAAGTTAATGCCTCAAAATGCTATGATAAGAAGATTAGAGAGTTTTATAAAGAACAGGTAAATAAGCCACAAAGGCAAGGCATTCCAACAGGGAAATTTTTACTGAAGAATTTTGAAGATTTATTTTACTTACTGCATGAGATCAAACACCTATTTGTCATTAAGCCAACCTTTGCTAGGTATACTGAAGCTGATGAGAATTTTATGAAATTAAAGAATATACAAATTCCTAAAACTAAGGATTGGCGAGCACTCACAGATTTGATATGAAGAATGGGAGATAAACAGATGAAAGAAGAAAAAACAATTTTCTGATTTTACTACTAAAATAGTCTATTTTACAGTAGTAAATAGTTTGACAAAAATTTAAAGAGTATCTGAAGTTAAAGAGTATTAGTGAATAAAAGAGTATCAGTCAAGCCAAATCATATTTTGTTAAATATCTAAAAATCCAGCAAGGAGGAAACCTAAGCAGCCACCTGCTTTATCCTCAAATTTGTTTCTATTTCTTTTGAATAAAATAGGACAGCTTGCTGATTTGTTAAGCAGTTGTCTCTATTATTGTTGTAAGATATTTTATTTTCCTAATTTAATTCCTAGAAGTTTTCTAGGATATTTTGTAAAACATTATGTATAAATACTTCACTCTTTAGAAGTATTTTTGTGTGGAATAAAATTGTTTGAGATTACTATAGATATTTTGTTGGACTTGAAGGCTTTGAGTTTCAAATTTGAGTAGCAGACTAGATCAAACCAAATTGGCATCATACTTCAGGATTCCTGTAATGAGCTACTTGGATTGAAGTACTCTCTAAACTTGTCATTGTTATATTTCTTTGTTGCATGCATACATCTTTTTTTAAATTCTAAATCTGAATGTACAACTAGGAGTATTACTACAGGACATCTTAATAGCACCCTATTTTTAACTAGTTATCATTTTTGTGTTTTCTTCTTATTTCCAGTGTAGAGAATTCTTAATTTCTCTCTCACTTGTTTGACCTCTATCTACTACTGCCCTTTTCCGGATCAAAGGATCCTTAATTTCCCTTTATCCCAATCATACCATCTCATAAAAAATAAAAAAAATCCAAGATCTACAAGGGTTATTTATCTTGCCCTGAAGACATTTGACCTTTTTTTCCTTGATCCCAATTCTGTTAGCTTGACTTAGACTCCATAGCCCAATGGAGAAATATATTTCCCTCTATTCATCCCTCCAAGTTATTTATTCCCACCAAACCAATCAAAACCAAAAGCAATTGCCCAATCATAACTAGCCTAATATTTTATAAAACAAACAAAGTTTAAACTTAAAGAGAGAGCCCTCTTTGAACTCTATGAAGGCTAGATACTAGAGTTTGAGGTAGGTTTGTGGTTACCTCTAGTGTTCTTTGACTAAAAACCAAAATCCCACAACTTAAGAATTTACTAGAGAGATAACATTATTGGCAACCTTACTGGGGAACTAACCAGTCCTTGGTCATAAAATTAGTATTAAAGGAATCATTTTATTCATCCTTTTACTTTAATATTTCTTTTATAGGTTATGGGTATTGAGAAATTGTAATTCTGGCTTCTAGGAAAACTTAATATACTAGGTCTAACCCGGATCCTAAGCCTGTTGTTATAGTAGATAACCCAGACTGAATTGGTAAAAAGAAAAAACAAACAGAAACTTAGAGGCTGAAGTATAATTAATAAGAGTCAATTCTATACCAAGAGAATTGGTTAGTCTGCAAGATATTGATTTTGATCTGAAATTTGAGCATTCCTTATTTAAAAGTAAATCTGAAAGTGATTTGAAAACTGTTGTTTTAGATCATGTTTTTATCTCATTCTTGAATACAAAACAGAAATCTATTGCAGTAAGTTCTAAATCAAAGAAATCTGAATATCAAACTAAAGTTGAAGAAATTAATGTTACTATTCTAAAGGATATTGATGAAGCTATTGAATTAGCTTAGTTTTTTACTTATGTAAACAAACCTCCAGTTTCTCAGTTACATACCACAATAATACTAGCTGAAGATTCATCTTTGTATGTTGTTACATCATATATAAATTCCACTACCAACTCAGCTACAGATCCATTTACCCCTAGACTTCCTTTACAACCTAAAGTATTGTTTCCACCATCAACTTCATCCACTATACCCACTAGTTTACCTTCTGATTTTGCAAATACATTATTCTCATTTCCTAGTAGTTCCACTTATATTCCAATATCATTTCCCAACACTTCCACTACAATTTTTAGTTCATGAGCTACCATTTCTTGCACAACTCCAAGTACTTCTACTAGACCCACTATTCAAGCTAAGCTTCAAGCTATGGCTGCTAGATATGCTCCCCTAGTCTTACCACAACAGCTTCATGACATGCCTCAAGATTATCAAAATAAAATACCAATGTTTTATGGCACTAACTATTATACTGCACAGCAACACATTACTAAGATGACAGACTTCTTTGAAATTTATGAAATTGATGACTCAGATGTCCAAATGAGACTATTTGCACAAACTTTGGCTAGAGAAGTCAATAAATGGTTTAAATATCAAGCTGATGGTAGTATAACTGATTTAGTTGTATTCCATATAGTGTTTTTAAATAAATGGGAAAAGAAAAAGAAACCCCTCCAAATTTTGTTTGAGTTTGATTCCATGAAAAAAGCTCCAAATGAGTTAGTCCAAGACTACTGCACTAGATATAATAGTGTCTATAATTCTATCCCTGTAAATCTTAAACCCACTTCTTATTCTGTCTTGCTCAAATTCCCTGATGGATTTGATGCAGATATGGATTATCAATTAAGGGAAAGAGATGAAGACACCTTATAAAAAATTCAAACAGATGTTGTTAGTGTAGAAGTAAACATCTTAGCTAAAAAAATCTAGACTCAGGAATGAAAGAAGAGTGACCATTAAAGAGGAAACTGCTAATTCAGACACAAAAATAGATGTGATAGCTAAAACCTTAGAAAGAGTTATGGATAGATTAGATAATATAGAAAGATGACCCCAGTGGGATAGTCAACAACAAATCAGAAATCCCAATTTTAGAAAAAATATAAATTCATGAAAATCAAAAGAAACAACCCTAGACCAGGCAATATGACCCCCTTTCCAAGAGAACTACGTTGAAAGTTCTCGGAATAATAATGATGATGATGAGGATATAATTAATATAATGGGAATAGATGACAATAATACCATTTTCCTAACTCAAGAAGATCAGGAATTATTTGAACTTCAACAACTCAAATTAGATTAAAGTGAATCCTTTGATTATAAGCAAGGTTATGACTATGCTATAAATGAAATACACAACCAATATAACCTTAGAAATAAGAAAAATAATAAGTCTTCTACCAAAAAAACTTCCCAAACACAGAATAAGAAAACTGTAGAAGCTCCAAAAATAAAAGTTCTGTAGATTCTCTGAAGGGAAAATAGGCAAAACTCCACCTCTTCCCAAAACATTACTAGTCCTAAAAATGCATCAAGCCCTAAAATTTTTGATATTACTGATGAAGTTGCTCAAACTGCTAAATATTCACAAAAATCTGCTACTGTAAAAGCTTCCACTTCTGTCCAAAAAAAAAAAAATAGGTCCTAAAGTGCCCTCTGCTAATCCTAAATCAGTAGATCCAAAAATTGTTACATCAAAAGCACCCGTTGATAATTCAAAATTTGACAAAACATCTACTATTTCACAAACCATCCCTGAAAAGAAAGTTAGGAGCAATAAAACTCAAGAGACTCAAACAGAGAATGTCAAACCAATTGAAGATGAAAACATAACTATAGAGAAGCAAGATAAATCAACACAAATTACAATTACTAAGGAAGAATTAATGCAATTCAGTAAGTCTCAGCCTTCATTTAATATTCAAACTGATATTGCTAAATTAAAGATACCAATTCCATTGACTGAACTGGCAAAACATAACTTATACAAATCAACTATTACTGAGACATTAGATTTAAATGATGGAGAAGATTCCATAAACTTAAATGATGACCAACCATAGTTGACTTTTGGCCCTGATGTGAATGGAAAGCATGCATATGGTGGAGCTCCTCCATTTTATATCAGTCTTACCATTCATGATCAAATTCTACACAACACAATGCTAGATTCAGGAGCTTCCCATAATCTAATGTCCAAAGCCATCATGGAAACTCTGAATCTAGAAATCACAAGGCCTTATAAAGATTCTTTTTCATTTGATTCCAGTAAAGTTAAATGCCTAGGTTTAATCAAGGATTTGTGTGAAACACTAGTTCAGTACCCTAGTAAGAGTATATTAATGGACATTGTAGTAGTTGATATCCCACCTAAATATGGAATGTTACTTTCTCGCTCATGGAGAGCAAAGTTGCAGGGATATCTACAATTGGACATGTCTTATGCTACTATATCAATTTTTTGTCAGCCTAAAAAGTTATATAGGGAAACATTGATGAAGTACATGGTCAGTAGTGTTGAGAGATCTATTAATTATCCAATTTACTCTACACCAATTGACCTTGATCCTTTTATCCTATGTAACTCTGTAACTAATGAAATCGAAATTGAACTAATAAAGAAGAAGAAAACACCAAACAATGATAATATCTTTCATGAGTCTTTATGGAATTTAAATTTTGATGGGTCTGTTAATAAATTAGGAGCAGAAGCAGGAGTTTGGATAACCAACATGGAGACTAATCACTCAGAAGGCCATGCTTTCAGACTCAATTTTAAATGTACTAATAATATGGCTGAGTATGAAGCCCTCATCCTAGGGCTCTAGATTATTAGTAACTCGGGAGGTAAAATAATACTAATCATGGGAGATTCAGAGTTAATCATAAATCAAATCAATGGAATATATTATGTTTATAATCCTAGATTAAGTCGATATAGAGAAACTGTGCTAGAGTTAACTGATGATTTATTGGAATGTAAATTTGTTGCTATACCCAAAAAAAAATATGCAGGCTCACTGTCTAGCAACTTTTGATAGTACATGCAATTTACCATTCCAACCTAATCACAGATATACTGCTGAAGTCAAGCATAGATCAAAAATTCCAGATAACTTAAAGTATTTGCAAATTTTTTCTCAGGGTGAACAGATTTACAAATTTATGAACAATGAAGGGGAATTTTAGAATTGTAAGATATATACAGATTGTACTATAAATCAGGATTTGGATTGTGAAATAGATTTAAATGACTTAGTTGTAAATAGAATATTTTTTTATAAACCAACTAGATTTAGTCAATCTGACATAGATAGCTTATAGAAAGTATAAATTGAAGAAATTATTGATGATGAATCAGATATATTGAACCTTAAGGATAATTTCTTACCTAAAGGTTTAACCCCCTTAGAAGATTTTTTTGACTCCAATGATGGAGATAGAAAACCAAAAATGGAGCCAGTAAGATCTGACATAGAAGAATACAACATTGGTACAGAGTTAAAACAAAAAATAATCAAACTGTCTAAAATTTTATCTCAACAAGAAAAGGAGAAATATATTGCTCTTTTAAATGAATATCAAGATGTGTTTTCTTGGAGTTATGAAGATTTAAAATCTTATGATACAAACATAATCTAGCATAAAATTCCAATAAAAGAAGATCAAAATCCATTCAAACAAAAGTTGAGAAGAATTAACCATGTTCTATTACCTTTGATAGAAAAATAATTTAAAAGAATGTATGATGCCTAGATCATTGCACCAATTAGATATTCTAATTGGGTTTCCAACCTAGTTCCAACAAGAAAGAAAATTGGAGAAATTAGATTGTGTGTTGACTTTAGAAATCTTAACAAAGTATCATTGAAAGATAATTACCCTTTACCTAAAATGGACCACATATTACGAAGGGTAGTGGGTTCTTCAAGGATTTCATTGTTAGATGGTTTTTTAGGATATAACCAAATCTTAGTCCAAGAAGAAGACCAAGCTAAAACAACATTTACTACTCCTTGGGGCACTTTTATGTATGTAAAAATGCCTTTTGGCCTAACGAATGTAGGGGCAACCTTTCAAAGGGCTATGGACATAGCCTTTTCTAAGGAAATACATGATTTCTTAGTAATTTACTTAGATGACATTATTGTGTTTTCCAAAACTGATAATGAACACTTGGATCATCTAAAACAAGTTTTTGTTAAATGTAGAAAATTTGGCATCTCTTTAAATCCTAAGAAAATTATATTTGGATTAGAAGAAGGCAAGTTACTGGGACACATAATCTGAAAAGAAGGAATTAGAATAGATCCTGCTAGGATAGAAGCAATTATGGACATCAGTCCACCAAGAAACATTAAATAATTACAAGCCTTTTTAGGTGAGATAAATTTCTTAAGAAGATTCATATCTAATTTAGCTGAGATAAATATAGAATTAAGTAACATGCTCAAAAAAATATTCAGTTCTTAAATAGATTGTTGAGGCTAAACAATCATTTGACTCCATCAAACAAGCCTTAACCAAAACTCCAGTCCTAATAAGTCCCGACTTTAAGAAAGATTTCATAATTTTTTCATTTGCTTCAGAACACACCAGTGCTGCAGTTTTACTGCAGAAAAATGACCAAGGATTTGAACAGCCTATAGCTTTCTTTAGTAAGGCCCTTAGAGATGCCCCTTTGAAGTACAACATTATGGAAAAACAAGCCCTAGCTTTGGTAAAGGCTATTAAAGACTTCAGAGTTTATATTCTCTATTCACACATTATTGCCTATGTCCCAAATTCTATAGTTAAAGACATTCTTACTTAGGATGGTCCCGATGGAAGAAGAGGTAAGTGGATTGCCACTATCTTAGAATATGACATAGAGATAAAACCCACCAAACTCATTAAAGGTCAAGGATTAGCCAGACTTATGGTTGAATCCAATTGTAATGCCCTAGATATAAATTTCATTGCTCCAACAGATGATCAAGAAGAGATAGTGACTCCAAAGATCAGTGAAGCCTTCTAAGATTCACCTTGGTATATAGATATCATATTTGTATTACAAAACTTACAAGCTCCTCCTGGATTGTCAAGAACTAAAGCTAGATTTTTAAAACTTAAAGCAGTAAGATTGTGTATCTTAGATAATGTACCTTTTTGGAGAGATCATAATGGGATTTTATTAAATTGTTTACTAAAGGAAGAAGCTGACAAAATACTTGAATAATTTCATGCAGGTGACTATGGAGGACATTTATACTGGAAAACTACTGTAGACAAGATCCTGAGAGCTGGTTTTTACTGGCCTGCCTTGTTTGCTGATGTCAAAAAATATGTTACTTCATTTCATAAGTGCCAAATTTTTAGGGTAAGAGAAAACTATTACCCCTGCCTTTAAATCCTATTTCAAGTGAAATTCCATTTCAACAATGGGGTTTAGACTTCATTGGTGAAATTCACCCTCCCTCCTTAGACCAACATAAGTGGATTTTGACAGCCACTGATTATTTTACCAAGTGGATTGAAGCCATACCCTCCATAAAAGCCACATATACTATCATTATTTCATTCCTAGAAAACAAAATTCTTTCAAGATTTGGATGTCCCCAAAATATAATTACTAATAATGCAGTAGCATTCAAATCCAAGAAAATGATTTATTTTTGCAACAAATACCATATTTCCCTAGGCCACTCTACTACATATTACCCCCAAGGTAATGGCCTAGTTGAATCCTCGAATAAGAGCCTTGTAAACATCATCAAAAATTTACTTGAAGACAATAAAAAGACTTGGAATAAGAAGTTAGTCAATGCCTTATGGGAAGATAGACTTACAACTAAGAAACTGTAATGTTCCTACTTAGCCTTAGCTAAGAGGAGACATTCAATTTTTATTTAATTTATGTTTTACGAATAAATGAATAAAGGAGGACATTTAAAACTCCTAAAAATTCTGAATAAATCAATGCCCATGTGAACAAAGACAAATCAGGGCTATGTAAATAATCACTTGCATGTGTGAAAGAGGTTTGAGCCAAAGATTGGGTCCACCTTGACCAAATCAACTGTGTTGTCTAGGTTCATTGCATCTCCAAAAGGGACTGTGCGATTCTAGAAGGGAGCCTCTAATGTGAAGAGCGCTAACTCATCAAAGTGGTTTAGGGTTTGCAAGAGTTTCCTCATGTTATAAAAGAAGGAGGAGAGCAACATGAAGAGGTTGATAGATCATATTTCTGAAGTATTTGTCTGCTTAGACAAATACTAGTCTTTGTTGTTTAGTGGAGGATTGTGATTGGAATTCTTGTTTAGGGGTTTCATCTCTTCCCTTGAGGATAATTGAAGGAGTTCTTTGCTGAAGTGAGCCACTATTTGGTTTGAGGCCAAGCTCTATTTTCATGAGCAACGCTGGCCCATTGAGGGTTTTGCAGCTGCTATCTTTTGTAGCAAGTGGTGTTCTAGATCTGCTTAGATCTAGCTTGTCTTGAGAGGCTTTCTCTGTTGGATTGTGTTATTCAACCTCCAAAGAGATATTTTATCCATATTTTTTATTTGATCTGAAATTTTAGTTAGTTTATTCAGTCTCCTTCACCCTCTGCACATTTTCTTCTCAATACGACGTTATTTTGTGAGAGGGCTTTCTTATTTCAGTTTGCTATCAGTTTGGAGGGAGATATCTTGGTGTTAGGCTTGCCTTCCCTTGGTGATCCATGGATTGGGTTGTTGATCCATGTCTCTATAGATATGATCTCTTTCAGCAATTAAAGTTATCTTCAGAAATTTCTAGGTTTTCTGCAGCACTGCAATTTTTAATTCAGATCTACAGCTTATTATGCAATATTTTAATGTAATTCCAATTGGATCTTGTTCTTAAAGTCTTATAGTTTCCAGATATATATTATATCTGATGTTTTATCCATACATATTTCAGATATCTTAAATTTAATGTACATCAGCTGAACCATCTGAAAAACAACGTTGTCTATGTATTTCTGCAGTTTATTCTTAGTTGCAGCTCTAATTTCTGAAGGGATTTTTCCCTAGTTCTCTTTTTAATCTGTTGTAGAGGAAATAAGCTCAAATATAAATCTTATTTACTGTTATATCTCTGAAGTATCATATGTTTGGCTATCCTCCTCTGAGTTTCATTCAAAACTGTGCAATTCTAGTTGCTGGGGTTTTCATGTTGCAGCAACCCATCTCTTTGGCTGATTTCTAGCTAGTCTTGACTGTGGGAGATCTATTTAATGTGCTTAAACTTATTTGTTTCTGATGAAATTCCATATATAAGTCACATACAGCATAAATGATGGGATCCCAGCCCTGATCTACGTTATTCTTTCTCATATTTCCTTATACAACGTTTTTCTTGAAGACCTTGTTGAGATTCCTGAAAGGGATTATTCCAAGTTCTATAGGCAGAGTCTACAGTTGTCCAGGTAGCATCTGGATCTCACCCTTTATTTGAAGGGTGACATATCCAAAAAAATTCCTCTATATTCCATCTCTGAAATAGAGTCTTGATAATCCCCAAAAAGGATCATTACAGTGGTATCAGAGCTCCACTCTTGGCACAGCCTGTGCTAGCATTGGAGCCTCAGTCATGATGCATTCCGAAGATGAAGATCCTCTTTCTGAGAGGGAGAGGAGATACCAGAATAGAAGTCATATAAATTATGACTATACTACTTTTGACCTTGTCAAGGGTTGAGACAATGGGAAAGCCCCTGAATTGGTGAATGATAAAGATAAGGAGGCAGAGGAGTTTGCAAAAACTCTATTTGAAGCTATGCAAGATCTGTCCAAGGAGATAAAGGAGATGAGGATAGATAGAATGAGGGATTCCCTTGGGATATTCTATCAAGGAGAAAGTTCTGAAACATCTCAGTTTGGGACTGGTCAACCTGTGAGATTGCCTCAAGTTCCACAGATCTCACAACGCTCTACAATGCCTACCTTCTTGTTTGTAGAGAATGAAGAGCTGTAAGAGCCAACCTCTTTGGAAGGCTGCTTTGTAGAATATGACTCACAAAGTCAAAGGTTCAAGGATAACTTGAGCTTTCAATACTTCTGCCATCTCAAGGACCGAAGGAGGCCATGGCAGCAGTATAGAGATGGGGGTTTCCTTCATGGGAGGCACCACACCATGGGCAGGTTCTTCTTTCCTAAGTTCGATGGATCACCCTCTTGTTATGCTAAAGCATGGGTGGAGAAGTTGGACATCTATTTCCAGTTGAATAAAGTGCCTGAAGCAGAACCCATCAAGATTGTTGCGCTGCATTTTGAGGGAGAAGCCCACAACTGGTGGTTTCATGGACTTTCTACATTGGGGCACAACAATGTGTCCACTTATGTTGAGTTCACTGGGAGAATAGTGGAGAGATTTGATCGGAAAGATCTGGAGGCCCCTTTCATAAGCTTGGAAAAGCTTAAAGAGACAGGAGATGTTGAGGCCTATATCTCTAAATTCTTGAGGTTGTCTGTAATGGTTCCTAATATTTCAGTAGCAAGGAGAGTCTATATGTTCATTGATGGCCTGGAAGAGCCTTTTCATGGGTTGGTTAAGTCTACCAAGCCCATCACTCTGCATGATGCAATTGAAAGAACTAATTATCTCCAAGATGCCTTGCCAAGGGCAAAGGAAACCTTCCCAAGAAAATCCACTCACTCTTTCAAGGGAAAGGAGGGGAAAGTTGCTCCACCCAAGGAGAGCTCACTGAAGAAGCTCCTTGAAAATGATCTCTGGAGGGAGTTGAGAAAAAATAAATTATGTTTCACTTTTCAAGAGCCATGGGTACCGGGACATAGATGTGCTGCTAGAAGAGCACACTATATTGAAGTCTTCTCTGATTGTGAGGAGGAAGAAGGAAATGATGGACCTAGGAGAGGTCACAACACTGGTGATGATGAGTAGGAGGATCCATCATCATCCAGAGAAGAAGAAGGATCATTGCTCCAACCAGTGGGGCTCTTGCTTCTTTGAGAGGAGTGCCCAAGTATTTGACTCTTAGAGTGCAAGGTTCAGTTATGAACCAAAGAGTATCTATTCTGATTGACAGTGGGGCAACCCACAACTTTATTGATGCTCACTTTGTGCAGACGAGAGGGATCCCTACTGCTACTTTTGATGGGTTCTCTGTTTTGGTTCTGGGAGATAGAACTATGCAGTGCATGTAGTATGTTCCATCACTTACTATGACTATGGGGACCTACACTTTGGAGGACCATTTCTTTGTAGTGGATATACCAGACACCAAAATCATCTTGGGTGTCCAGTGGTTGATTAATTTGGGAAAAGTCACCACTGATTGGAAGGCCTTGCCGATGGAATGGGTGGATTTGAAGAGTGGGAAACAAAAAACCATTCAAGGCATGCACACCTACCCTTCACTTGATGTTTCCACCCACACAAAAAATATGGTATTGTGTAGTGGGGACAGGGACCTCACAGTTCCTTCTCTCATGTTTATGAGAATGTTGCAATCATGGCAAGCCACTTGGGGTGCCATTAGATTATGTGGGGCAAGCTTCAACAAGTGCTGAAACAATGGAAGAAAGAGTCACAGTGCTGTGGGAGGAAGCAAGGGGGAGGATCAGCCTTCCCATAAACAATTTTGGCATGCATAGTGCCAAAGAAACAAGCAAAAACAAGGCAAGTACCACCATAGATGCATCAACAGCGATGTCTTTGTTGAGAAGTGTAGATCGATATTGGAGGTCTCAACTCCTTGTGGAGTACTCCAAAGATCCGCACACCGAGATGATCTTAGATGGCATAAAGCAAGGAGGAGGCTATTTGGTCCATGAAGGGGTCATCTATCATCTTGGTAAAGTATTCTTGTCTCAAGCCTCCAATCTTGAGCAAGAGATACTACAAAGAGCACACAAAGAGTTCCTTTCCAGCTACATGCAGTTAGCAAAAATATACTCCCTAATCTTGAAGAGTTTTGATTGGGAGGGTATGGAGGAAGAACTACATCAGCATTATGATGGGGAGGAACTATATCATCACTTACAAGAGTGAAATAGTTATGTGGAGATGGGGCAGCCAAGGGATCCTATGCAGGAGACATTTTAGCCATCTCTTTCTTCTCTTAAAAAAGGAGAAAAGCCCATGCCTAACTCTATGTGTATGGGGGACTTGTATGGTAAGGGATCTGATCTTATGGAGCAAGTTTATTTTTCTGATTTGGCACATTCTCTTACCATATGTATGTAGGCCATGGCTCCTACAAGGAGCAATATTACATGTAGATCTCATGGCATTGATGAGGCCAATAAAAATTCAAAAGCTGGCCACTCCCTTGAGGTGAAAAGGGAGATTATCTATCATGATGTGTGCTTCCCAAAAGCAGCTAATGAGGGCTTCACTTTCAACCATGTCAAAGTGACCCATGCAGAAAAGATGTGGTGGTAGTACCACCTATCACACTCAGATCTACTCAAAACAAGGAGTGCATTGTGCTAGTACCTTATGTGGGATTGTGACCCACCTCCTCAAGTGCAAATTTCAGTTTGCCTATATGTGATTTTGCTTCCATACATAGATGACATATTGGTATTGTTTATGGGCATTTATGGGAAAAAATTAAGTAGTGTACATGTACCACATGGGATGGAACTTTATCATTTACTTCATGATACATGTTTCAGATATGACATTGCTTCACCCATGTTCATTTATGTTGAGTTTTACACTCCTGAAGGGGCAGACTATGCACCTATCATGTTAGCATTGGAGGAGCAGTTTCTGATGTATTGGCTTGGTGAGCACTTAATCCATGATGAAAGTTTGATTCTTGATCGTGCCATCAATGGAGAAGGAGAAAAACTACAGCTCTTGCCCTGTCAGTTGCTTGAGGACAAGCAACATTTTGGAGGGGAGGACTGTAATGTTCCTACTTAGCCTTAGCTAAGAGGAGACATTCAATTTTGATTTAATTTATGTTGTATGAATAAATGAATAAAGGAGGAAATTTAAAACTCCTAAAAAGTCTGAATAAATCAATGCCCATGTGAACAAAGACAAATCAGGGCTATGTAAATAATCACTTGCAGGTATGAAGGAGGTTTGAGCCAAAGACTAGGTTCACCTTGACCAAATCAACTGCATTGTCTAGGTTCATTGCATCTCCAAAAGGGACTGCGTAGTTATAGAAGGGAGCCTCTAATGTGAAGAGGGCTAACTCATAAAAGTGGTTTAGGGTTTGCAAGATTTTCCTCATGTTATAAAAGAAGGAGGAGAGCAACATGAAGAGGTTGATAGATCATATTTCTGAAGTATTTGTCTGCTTAGAAAAATACCATTCTCTGTTGTTTAGTGGAGGATTGTGATTGGAATTCCTGTTTAGGGGTTTCATATCTTCCCTTGAGGATCATTGGAGGAGTTCTTTTCTGAAGTGAGCCACTATATGGTTTGAGGCCAAGCTCTGTTTTCATGAGCAACGCTGGCCCATTGAGAGTTTTGCAGCTGCTATCTTTTGTAGCAAGTGGTGTTCTAGATTTTCTTAGATCTAGCTTGTCTTGAGAGGCTTTCTTTGTTGGAGTGTGTTCTTCAGCCTCCAAAGAGATAGATTATCCATATTTTATATCTGATCTGCAATTTTAGTTAGTTTATTCAGTCTCCTTCACCCTCTATGCATTTTCTGCTCAATACTGCGTTATTTTGTGAGAGGGCTTTCTTATTTCAGTTTGCTATCAGTTTGGAGGAAGATCTCTTGGTGTTAGACTTGCCTTCCCTTGGTGATCTGTGTATTGTGTTGCTGATCCATGTCTCTATAGATCTGATCTCTTTTAGCAATAAAATTTATCTTCAAAAATTTATGGGTTTTCTACAGCACTGCAATTTCTAATTCAGATCTACAGCTTATTATGCAATATTTTGATGTAATTCCAATTGGATCTTGTTCTTAAGGTCTTATAGTTTCTCGATCTGTATTAGATCTGATATTTTATCCATAAATATGTTAGAGATATGAAATTTTATGTACATCATCTGAACCATCTAAAAAATAACGCTGTCTATGTATTTATGCAGTTTATTCCTAGTTGCAACTCTAATTTCTGAAGGGATTTTTCCCTAGTTCTCTTTGTAATCTGTTGTAGAGGAAATAAGATAAAATATAAATCTGATTTACTGTTATATCTCTGAAGTATCAGATCTTTGGCTGTCCTCTTCTGAGTTTCAGTCAAAACTGCGCAATTCTAGTTGTTGGGTTTTCATGTTGCAGTAGCCCATCTCTTTGGCTGATTTCTAGCTAGTCTTGACTGTGGGAGATATGTTTAATGTGCTTAAAATTATTTTTTTATGATTAAATTCCATACATAAGTCACATAAAACATAAATGAGGGGATCCCATCCCTGATCTACGTTATTCTTTCTTATATTTCCTTATACAGCATTTTTCTTGAAGACCTTGTTGAGATTCCTGAAAGGGATTATTCCAAGTGCTATAGGAAGAGTCTACAGTTGGCTAGGTAGCCTCTGGATCTCACCCTTTCTTCGAAGGGTGAAATATCCATTAAATGCCTCTGTAGTCCATCTCTGAAATAGAATATTGAGAATCCCCAAAAAGGATCATTACAAAAACCCATTGCTACATCTACTTACCAGCTTGTATATGAAATGGATGTTGTTTTTCCATCCTCCTTAGGAGTACCAGTGATGAAAAGTATCCAAGAATTACAGGTTGAAATAAATGACATCCAAAGAAGGATAAATCAAACTATTCACTTGCAACAAACAAGGGAACAATTTTATATCAAATCTCAAGTCATTCAAGATAAGATCAAGAAAATCTATGATAAAAAGACTAAAGAGGATGATTTTTACATAGGAGATAAAGTGTTAAAGTTGGATTCCAGAAGAGAAGACAAAGAAAAACATGGAAAATTTGATTTTATATGGAAAGGACCTTATGTAATTTATGGATATAGAGGTAATAATGATTTCTTTTTGAAATAATTGGATGGAATAGATCTGCAAGAAGGACCAGTTAATGGCAGAATGTTGAAGCACTACTACACCCCTAAGTTAAAAAATAGTTAGTTTTTATTCACATTGATCATTGTAAATATACATTTCAGATTTTAGAATGGATTCGATGTTTTCCTAACAAATTTGAAGCCCGGAGAGAAGGCCCTAAGCTTTGAAAGGTAAATATCATAAGTATGAATAAATTGAAGATATCAGAAGCCACTTACAGGGTCATCACAATCAAATTCCAAAGGCTACTAGTCTCAGAGTTCTTGATATTTCACCAAAAAATGTCATCCCCATGTGGAGCCACTGTTAGGGTCATATAATAATAGGGTTCATAAATTTTGGATTGACTTTGATAGTCTTGTAAATATGTACATACCTTGCTTTCTGCAAGTTGTTTTCCCATATTTTGAAAAATGAAAAATAATAAAAAAAATCAAAAAAGAGGGTAAAAAGTCCTAAAAGAAAGATCAAAGGACTCGAAAAAATATAAACCCCAAAAGAAAAAGAGATAAAAATAAGACCTGAAAGTGAGCAAGTACAAATGCCACTACTTTTACTTTTACTGCAAGAATAATGATTATGTGCAGAGTGTCAATAAATGCCATAATCCATGATCAGTTAGACAGTTTAATCCTAATTTTTCATGTTTTAGATAGTGAATAAAGAAATTTCAAACAGTTTAAACTTGACAAATTAGTAGATAGGTAGAGAATAATGCGGAGCTCAACAGTTTAATATGAGCCCTAGGATGAAATAAGGTAGATTTAGATAGTTTTATGTTTTGAAAGAAAAATGTTTTAAGGTTGCAAGCCTAAATGCACCTACAAAATGAAGAAAAAATGTTAGAAATAAATTTGGGTAGGTAGAAAGCAGTTGGGAAATCATGTAATAAAGCATCAACTGAAAAAATCACTAATTTCCCCTCCCCTATAAGTATTCAATATTCTAAGCTATCATTCAAACAGGCTCAGAGCATTTCTCTGACTTTTTTTGGGACCGGACCCAAGGCTCGATGATTGGTTACTTAAAATTATTGAGTTCTTATGATTAAACCCACATTTATCATCATTTACCCTTCATTCTTACCTTAAAACCCATTTTTCCTAAGTAAAGACACATTCTTACTTAGTAAAATTGTAACCCTAAAATAATTAACTTCATCCCTTCAAAAGCATTCATAAAACCCCAAAAAATACATTTTGTCCTAAGTTAAAGTGTAAAATATTAAAAAAGACAACACTACTTTGCTTTGTCTATCATATACACTTTACTTAAAGATAACATGTGTTTTATTTTACATTTCACTACCCTTTCATATTAACTTTTAACCTATTTTTATTAAATCCCTAAAAATACCCTCTCGTAGATATTAATTCCCCTATATCTAAATAAACCCCAAAAACCCACTATTATAATGTTTAGACCAAAATTTATTATCCCCACGTGCATAAATAAAAACCTTGACTATAAGCCCTTTGGTCTAAACTTATCATTATTTGAAATACCCCGCCCTTATAGTTTTAAAACCATTTAAACGGTTAAAAACTATATAATATAATAAATCACACCCACTTATGTTTTATTGAAACATCTTTATAAATGTTTTAAATAAAAAACATTACCCCCGCCTATATTCATATAATCCTAAGTTTTTGAATTAAACAAATGTTTATTTATAAAGTTCAAGAACCATGGCAGCCTATGCATAAAAGCCTGCACCCATATACATTGATTAAAACATTGTAAATATGTTCAAACCTTATGTGCCCCGCCACATCTTAACCCATCCATGCACATATATCATCTCGGTCCCACTTCTTCATTTCAATGAAACTCTCGAGATAATCTTGACCCTTTGCATTGATCTCTATAATCCAACGGCTGATATTTGATATCGCGTGGAAAAGTTGCGCGTTAATCCAACTGCCAAAGCAGCGCGACATGGGTAGTTTCACACATTCCTCTCTCCTCCACGTGGCCTTTCCCTACTGGATCGCGTGAGTTAAGCCCAAAACTGCTTACCACCAAAACCCTCCACGATAACCAATCTGGTTTTTGTTTATTGAGACTTCAAAACTGCTCTCCCGCCTAATGTGACCTGTATTCAATGTTGATTAATGCAACCAATATATTTGATAAAACTTTGAAATAAATTCATTTTATCCATCTATCTTGCGCATTTTAACCCACTGCACTGCCTCCTAGACTATAAAAACCTCCCTGTTAAGCCATTTTTCATCATTTTATACCCGAAATCTGCATAAATTTTCCCTGAAACCCGTGAAGATTTCCAAGGAGTTACGCATTGCTCCAAACAAGCTAATAAAGCCTTCAACTCATCAAAGAACCTCATAAACCCTTGCAGAAACCGACACCTACATTAAAACAGATATTTTTCTAGAATTCGAACCTCCAATTAAGTTGAAAAACCTTTTTAAAGAGAGAAAGCACATTTAAAATCAAGAAATTGATTAAGTAAACAACCTAAAAAGTCCCAAAAATAGGCCAAACTTTGGAAATTTTTAACCAGAAAACCTGTTTGTCTGTTCTGTGCTATTTTGAGGAAATTTATCAATTTTTCACAGTTTAATAATCCATTTCAAGCTCTAAAAGGCCATAAAACCTCTCCAGATACTCTAAACCCTCTGTGATCCTTTAAAAATAAATAAATTTCAGCCCTATTTCCATTAAAGAGACTTAGAAAACCCCTGTTTTATGTTTTAAATGAACTCTCAAAACCTCTGTTGAGTCTCAAATCCGCATCTTTTCCATACACCTTTCTAGACCTTTTTCATTCACCTGAACCTTCTAAGTTGTCAATATCATTGCATATCAATTGTAAAAGAGCATCTAAAATGGTTTTTAACTATGTTTTGTGTCTGATGTTTGATTTAGAATTTTTCTCATTTAGCTGCGGAATCTTGCCACTTTCCGCAACTGCTGCAACTTTCCGCAGCCATTTTGTGAAAGTCTATGTTACAGGTGTCTTCAGGCAATTCGGGCCACATGGGAAAGTCAGAAATGATGTGGACATGGATCGTGTCCTATTGGCTCGGGCAAATTCACCTAAGGAGGCTGCGGTCAAAGGTGGCCAAGTGGAAGTCAACCGTAGAGTCCCACGGTGACAGGACTCTGTTTCTCATCGCGTGAAGATTTGTATGACCGTTTCTAATTTACGGGAGACACATCAACACCTGTACACGGCTCCATAAGCCAAATCCAACATCCACTCTTCATAGATTTACTCCTCACCGCGGCCATGATGCTGGATCTCTGGACGTGATGGTTCACGTGTCTCTATCAGCATAAACTTTAGGGAATTAGTTATATCACCTTTGTTATAAATAACGCGTTTCCATACGCATAATAGTTAGCCTCCATATAGCTCTGTAATGTAATTGCGTTGCCACTGTGTTGTAATATCATTTCTCTGTTATGACTGCATTTTAATATATGAGAAGACTCTGTTTCCAAGCGTAATTCGTATTTGAAGGTTGTTGCCGAGGTTGGTGCAGAGGGCCCCTGCACACGCTGAGGTTTTGTGCATTATTGTATAGTTCTTGTTTTATTTCTTTAAGCTCATTGTGCCATAAGTCATTCATGTGTTTATACATTACATCTTTCATGGTATTTATGCTTCATCTCTGTTTATAATATTTCATGCTTTACATCTTACTTCTGTCCATAATATTTCATGTTTTATGTTAACTGATCAGTGTTCTTGTTTCAGATTTCAAATAGGAAGCCCGGGCATTTGCATATCTTTTGACTAATGACATGGAATCAATATTGTTCTGCTTCTAATTTATTTCTCTTAGTTTTTGTTTAATTCCAGTACTGCTTTGTTTATTTCAGTCTTGCACATTTGCTTCAGTAGTTAGATATATATATATAAAATTTCTCATGACATTTTCAGTTACCTCCGAAAGCCACAGCTGGACTGATGGTGAGGGATTGAAGTATGAATGTGTAGTTTGATATTAGTTTACTTTCTGCAAGTTAGATATATTAAATTGCTCATGTCATTTTCAATTACCTCCGAAAGCCACAGCTGGACTGATGGTGAGGGATTGAAGTATGAGTGTGTAGTTTGATATTAGTTTACTTTCTGCAAGTTAGATATATTAAATTGCTCATGTCATTTTCAGTTACCTCCGAAAGCCACAGCTGGACTGATGGTGAGGGATTGAAGTATGAGTGTGTAGTTTGATATTAGTTTACTTTCCGCAAGTTAGATATATTAAATTGCTCATGTCATTTTCAGTTACCTCCGAAAGCCACAGCTGGACTGATGGTGAGGGATTGAAGTATGAGTGTGTAGTTTGATATTAGTTTCTTTTTCTACAAATTAGATATTAGATTGCTCAAGTTGTTTATGGTTACCTCCGAAAGCCATAGCCGGACTAATGGTGAGGGATCAGGATATAAGTTGATGTAATTTGATTTAGATTTACTTTGTTGCAATTCTTGGATTTCTTTAAGCATAGTTTCTTTTGTGTTTAGACAGCAGCAAGGATAATTTGGTTTTCATGCTCAATAGTTCACTGTTTGATTTATTAGGCTAGCAACACATTTTCATTTCCTTTCAAGTTTTGTCATTGTATGTTTCAAATTCCTTTTGAAGTTTAAAGTTGGTAAATCATTATAAAGGATATCATTGCCTTGAACAATCATAACCATACTTGTTTTTATTTTAGAATTTCCATCTCACATTAGAAAACCAAAAACAACAAAAAGGTAAGAAATAGGTTATCTTGCACATATAGTGGGCCACACTTCATCAGCTTATGAATCCCGGATTGATAAATTAATGTAGCAATTTAGGACACACTAAATTGACCAAACAACCTCAAAACTTCTTTGATAAGCTTAATTGAGCAGAAAATCTGAAAAGAGACTATACTTTGCCAAAATTTTCCCAATTAAGCCTCTGCTGAAAGTAAATTTCCTCTGCAAACTGTTTAAAATTGCAGAAGCAGAATCAAAATGCATAAAAAACAAAGTGCAAGCAAGCCTGAAGGTTCTAAAGCACCTAAACCTACTCCTGCGATGACTTCAAACACTGCTATTGTTGTCAATCCATTACAACCCCCAGTTGTTGATATTTAACATATTCCCTAGATGATATTGGTTACAAGATAGAAGATCCAATAGTTGAATTCAACCTGCTAGACATCTATAATTGGTGCTTTGAGAAATATTTAGATGATCAAGAAGAAATCCATATTTTGGAATCCCATTTACCCAAGTATGTTGTCCCATTAACTCACCCTTGTTAGGAAATTATCAGATTGTGTCAGCAGTACTATGTTCCAGAGAAAAGAGCCATTGTAAATGCCAATAAGGAGGTTCTTTTTACTATCAATGCAGAGTTAATTAGCCATATGTTGCAGCTTCAACCTGACCCCCAAGCAGTCCCTTTGTCTATAGAGGTTCTCACCAAGTTATACATTGGCCTAGATTTTCCTAAAAGGTTCATGATTTTTTATAATTTTATGCCTCTGCATGTAGAAATTCCCAAGTTAAACCCTCCATATTCTACTGTTAAATTTCCTGAAGGTTCAAGGCATGTGATTTCTAAGCTTTTCTTCATCCTTGGGTATTTCATTGATGAGCACATTGATGAGTCTATCTTGGGATTTTTGTCCACCTTTTCTCTAGGTCAACCACCCTCAGTCATATTTGATTATGTTGGTTTCATTGCTGATAGCATTCATTATCAATTGACCAATTTACAACTTGAAGTAGTATTCAGATATACCTCCTATATTTTCCATATGTTTCTATATTTCCAATCAGGTAATTTTCCAATTTCTCTTCAAAAACTTAATATTGATGGAAATGCTCTATCTGTCATCTTTTGGACATCCATGCTCAGGAAAGAATGTACAGACTTTAGTTATTCATAGTTTTCAGAGTTATTTGTGCTTCCAATGATTACTATGTTGACCAAAACAGAGCAGCCTAGAATAAGTGAAGAGATGAAAAAGATATTGCAATTATCAGAGCAGAGAGGAGTTGGTGACTGATATTTGTATGAGAAATACACTAAAATCAAAGTCTTTGGGTCAATATTGTTACCTTACAAGTTACCCAAACATCCTCCAATGAGGATCTTTGCCTTGGAATATATCATGCAGATCCTAAACTTGGATTCAATAAATTTCATCGCAGCTAAGAAGAAAACCCAATTTAAACTTAAAAATCAAATTGGGCCATTCATATGCAATCACAAGGATGCAAAGAAGGAAGCAGCAAAGAAGTTATCAGAATATAAATTGGAAGAAATTTTCCCTTGGAACTATGATCCACAAGGGATATTGAGAAAGATAAGGGTCAAATGCAAATTAACACCCTTTATTCATGAAGCGAAGCCAGAAATAGAAAATTTTGCAAATCAACTTGAATGGACTGAAAACACCTTAATAGATGCAGTAAGAAAAGGTAATACTAGTCTAATCTTAGAGACTATAGATAAGCTAGAGAAGTCCAACAAAAGAATAAGGGAAGAAGGAGCCTATGTAGTAGAGACTACAACAGAAACAAAGTTCAAAATCAAATATAATAAAAGTCCCAAATTATATTCAGAAAATAAAGGAAAAGTGACAATAGATGTGTAAGAAACAGAACCTTTAAACACCAATATAGATTTACCAGAGACTAATGTGGCTATTGTAATTATCAATGAGCCAAATCAAAATGAAGAAATCAATAGATAAGATACACAGTTAATGGAAAGACAGCAGAGTATGGAAGCTTCTTCCTCACATGCAGTTGAGGAAAAGGACTTGGATATTAAAAAGAAATATAATCAGATCAAACTTAAGAATGAGGAAATCAAAACTGAAATATATTCTAAGTTCTTAAAGCAAAAACCAGGTAATAAAAACATATTTCTATCAGCCTTTGATTACTCAAGTAAAAAATTAATTATGTCAGTGTTGCAGCCCAAAGTATCAGTGCCAAAAATAGTGTTAGACTATAGGAAAGTTGATCTAGAAGTAGATACAGATGCCATCCATGAATTGGATCAGATAGAGTTTCACAGGAAAAGCTCAGAAATTCTATATTCCACAGTTACCACAAAATATATGAGTGCTCAAAAGCTCCAAAACACCATCTCCAACATGCAAGATCAGATGAAGATGGAAAAAGCCTCATTGTATGCCAAGGATCTAAGGATAAAAGCCTTAGAAGAACTAGTCTTATAGGTGGGACATGATCCTGCTAATATCAAAGGAGTTGAATTATTGATTAAAAAGATAAATGAAGATATAGTAGCTTTGAGGAAACAGCTCAAACATCCTCAAAGTGAGCATCCTCAAACAAAGGAAGTCCTCCAAGAACAGAGTGAAAAAGATGAAATGATGAACTCAATTATTCAATTGACAACTCAGATTAAAGAGATGGAAATACATATGGACAAGATTGTCCAAGAAAAGGAAACAGTGAAAGAACCAGAGATTCCTACAATCATCCCAGTTATCACTACAGCAGTGCCTTCAACTTTAGGTGAAAATTTGGCACCCAAAGAGCCACTAGCCACTACAGTGCCAGTGACTTCTTCCACAACTTCAGCTACTGAATCTTCTACAACAGCAGTGCAGCCTACAGATGAAAGCAGCCAACTAGTGAAAGCAATGGAAGAGACGTCTTTAAAGACAAAAGAGATAAATATATTGACAAAAATAGTATAAAATCTTGAGAATTATACTAAATTGGCTCAAATAAATGCCAAGACACATGGACAAAAGGTCATCATATTAAGTGAAAAACTCAAGAAACTACAAAGTGAGTTAGCATTAACTGAGAAAATATCATATATATAAAACTACCTTTGGAACAATGTAATTGAAGCCATCCATGATGTTTGGCCTTCAATCCAGGTAATTTTTTAGCAAAGAGAATTACTGCTAGCAGCTCAAGTATAAATTCAAAAGACTCAGACTGATTTAGCTGATAAACCAAAGCAAGTTGTAAGGCTAATCAATTTCCTTAACAAAAAAAATAGACAGGAGTTGGAAGAGCTCAAAATAACAGACAGAACAACAACTATCCTAGAAATTAGGAAAGTCACTACTAAGATAAATTTGATGAGGCAACTTGAAGAAAAATGTGAAGGTATGAATATTGTCATAACTAGATTTATGGTTAAATTCACAAGTCTAAGACAAAAAGGACTTCCTGATATCATGGTAATTAATGATAAGTTAATGCCTCAAAATGACTATGATAAGAAGATTAGAGAGTTTGCTAAAGAACAGGTAAATAAGCCACAAGGGCAAGGAATTCCAACAGGAAAAGTTCTACTGAAGAATTTTGAAGATTTATTTTACTTACTGCATGAGATCAAACACCTATTTGTCATCAAGCCAACCTTTGCTAGGTATACTGAAGCTGGTGAGAATTTTAGGAAATTAAAGAATATACAAATTCCTAAAAATGAGGATTGGCAAGCACTCACATATTTTCTATGAAGAATGGGAGATAAACAGATGAAAGAATAAAAATAAGTTTGTTGATTTTACTGCTAAAACAGTCTATTTTACTGCAGTAAATAGTTGAAAAAATGTTAGAGTATCTGAAGTTAAAGAGTATCAGTGAATAAAAGAGTATCATAAAAAGAGTATCAGTCAAGGAAATCAGATTCTGATAAATATCTAAAACGCCAGCAAAGAGGACACCTAATCGGACACCTGCTTTATCCTCAAAGTTGTTTCTATTTATTTTGAATAAAATAGGACAGCTTGCTGATTTGTTAAGCAGTTGTCTCTAATTTTTTTTTTTTTTTTTTAACTAGAGTAATCGGCAACTGCGGAGGTATCGCACTCGCATGACACAGGGTCGAATCCCCCTAGCTACCACTATAAACTCTAGGGGAGACGCAATACCCCTAGGCACGCCTCCCAGGTAATCGACTAAGCCTTTTGAGCCTCACGGTCGGGGATTGAACTCGTGACCTGCGTATCAGCACGAACGTCTTAGCAGTACGTCCACTGCCCATTAGACCAAGCCCCAGGGGCCAAAAGGTAGTGGGCTTGGCCCGGTTTAGACTAACTACTCGTACGACGAGCTACGACCTTGCTCGGGATCGAACACAAGACCGGTCCGTCATTACGAGGCCGACTTTACCACTACGCCGCCTCCACGACCTTAAGCAGTTGTCTCTATTATTGTTGTAAGATATTTTATTTTCCTAAGTTAATTCCTAGAAGTCTTCTAGGATATTTTGTAAAACAATATGTATAAATACTTCATTTTTTAGAAGTATTTTTGTGTGGAATAAAATTGTTGGAGATTACTATAGATATTTTGTTGGACTTGAAGGCTTTGAGTTTTGAATTTGAGTAGTAGACTGGATCAAACCAAATTGGCATCATACTTCAGGATCCCTGTGATGAGCTATTTGGAGTGAAATACTCTCTAAAATTTTCATTGTTATCTTTCTTTTTTGCATGCATACATCTGTGTTTTAATTCTAAATATGAATGTATAACTAGGAGTATTACTACAGGACATGTTAATAGCACCCTGTTTTTAACTAGTTATCAATTCTGTGTTTTCTTATGATTTCTTGTGTAGCGAATTATTAATTTCTGTCTCACTCGTTTGACCTCTATCTACTACTTCCCTTTTCCGGATCAAAGGATCCTTAATCTCCCTTTATCCCGATCATACAATCTCATAAAAAAACCTTTCCAAGATCTCCAAGGGTTATCTATCTTGCCCTGAAGACATTTGACCTTTTTTTCCTTGATCTCAATTTTTTTAGCTTGAATTAGACTCCATAGCCCAATGGACAAATAGATTTCCCTCTATCCATCCCTCCAAGTGATTTATTCCCACCAAACCAATCAAAACCAAAACTAATTTCCCAATCATAACTAGCCTAATATTTTATAAAACAAACAAAGTTAAAACTTAAAGAGAGAGCCCTCTCTGAACCCTAGGAAGGCTAGATCCTAGAGTTTGAAGTAGGTTTGTGGTTACCTCTAGTGTTATTTGACTAAAATCAAAAATCCCTAAACATAAGAATTTACTAGAGAGATAACAAGACCAAGATTCATATTACTTCATAGTGCATCACTTATTTGGTTGGAAGCCAAAACTCAATAGGACATGAAGAAACATGGTAAGGTTTTATCTTCTTGGAATGATTTTGTTGTAGCATTAAGAAGACAGTTTTATCCTTTAGCATACATGCAAAAAGCTATCATAGAAGGAGAGCATTAATTTTTGGTGTAGATTTATCATCTTAAGACATTTTACTCAAATACATTGGAGGTTTACATAGCTACTTGAGACACACTATTCTCATGTTTAACCCTACAAATTTAGATGAAGTTTTTGTACATGCCACACATCTAGAAGCAAGAGAGGAAAATGTTTATGATGAAACAAATGAGAACTCTTTTTAGTCTGGATAAAAAGGAAAGGGTAAGTTCAATGGAAAAGGAAAGAATAATTCTACCATCAAGATGGAGAAATAAAAACAGGGCCATGATGAAGACCATCGTTGGAAACTTCATCCTGAGATGAGACCCAAAAATTTTAAAAACAAGGAGAAAGAAAAGATAGTTGCAACTACACAACATGATTTAGAATCAGATCCTAGGGATGAAACAAAGATCACAGCCATGGGATTGAAAGGTAAGGAAATTTCAAGTACTAGTTCTTCAAATATTCTCAATGATACTCAATATGAAAAAACATGAATATAGATTTTCCACATTAGAGTTATTTCAAAACATACCAAGATAGATACATTATTTGATAGTGGTTCACAATCAAATGTTATCTCAGAATATATTTTCAGGAATTTGAAATTAGAAACCATTTCTCATCCTAAACCTTATCCATTAGTTTGGGTATGTGAGAATGAAAAATTACAAGTGACAAGGAAATGCATACTTATATTTTCCATCACTGCAAACTTCCTTGATGAGGTAGAACTTGATCTAGTTCCACTGGATATATGTGGTATTGTTTTGGGAAGGCCATTTCTATATGATAGGAGAGCCATTTTTCATTGCCACCAGAATAAATATCATTTGTTTAATAATGGTACAAGAAATTGAGTTTATCGCTTGTGAATGTTGGACAAATGAAGAGGAGTGTTAATGCTAGTCAAAATTTTCCATTTTTAATGTCCAAGCACAAAGATGTTGAGGAACATACAACCTTTCAAGGACATGAGTCAATTTTTAAATCTGATTTCATTGAGTGTTATAATTCATGTGATAATATTTTTCAGGAATCTAACATGTTTCCTGCTAAAAGATGTAAACAACATAAAGTGAAATTGCAGCAAGATGCATCATTATTGAACATTGGTGTAAATCAGATGCCAGTGTTAAAGAATGTAGGGGTTAAAAAGAAATTTAAAAGGCTCTTTGACAAAGAGGACATTAGTTCTAAAAAATCTTCTCGTGTGTTTCATAATGCCTTGGATTTTAAGAAGGATGGTGCATGGCGATGGCGATCACATTTGGTAAAGAGTTGAGCCAAGCACAAGGCTAGACATGTTAAGCATCATTATAATGATAGTGTTCAAGGTGAAGTGAACTTGAAATTTTTTAATTTTCCTTTGGTTGAAGATCGAGGAGGGAATGTTCATATTCCTTCAAGGGAAGTTTTTTGTTCTAAAAATCTTGCAAAATTGCAAGAAGGTATCGTCTTTGATAGAAAGACAAGGATTTCAAAATCACAAAAAGTGAAGTACCTTAATTAGAAGCTCAAAGCCACAAATCCAAGAAAATTTAAGTGGATTGAGACTGGAAGGGTGAGGGATATATACCCTCATCTATTTTTTGACTGATAATGAACTTTTGGAGGTCCAAAATCTTCTAGTGGGGAGGAATAATCTGGTGGATTAGTAAAATGCTCAAATTTCAAAGTCCTCAAAAATAACGCCAAAATGAATATATCATCGCCCTAAATCCAACACAACTCATTTCACTCAAACCCGATATTTTATTCTCTCAATATCATGTTCTGACCAATTTGGAAAATCGCTAAAATATCAAAAAAATTAAGTTGCAGGGATGCCCAATCGGCATTTTGTATGTTGACTAGGAAATGATTGGGAAGGTGACTGTATTTTTGTGGGACTGTGGTTGGTTGACACTTGTATCATTTTTATTGGATATGAATGGTGTTTTTTCATTGGTTAATATGTCTAAGTTTTGGTGCAATGAGGGAGATCCATGTGGTCCAATCGATGGCAGACATGTGGCCTCCTCTTATTTTTGTAAAAAAAAATTATATTGCCAGATTAGGCCTCCAAAGGGTTTGAACAACATATCTCCGGGGTGGCAACATGATGCTCCACCACCATGCCACAAGAGTTATTTAATAAGTATTAAGGTTGGGTCCTATTTAAGGTTTCATGCAATGTCATTTGGGGACTGGAACTGGGGTTACCCTGGCCCCCGATCCACCCAACCATGATATGTGGTAGGAAGACAGGGGCCCAGGGTTAAACCCGACCCCAACACCATATATTAATTTCCAACACCATATATATCTCAATTCAAAACTTTGTATTAAATTCCAAACCATATATATGTTTCCGAACCATATGTTATATAATGTCATAACCGAAGTCCAGGTGGAATTACAGTTTATATTATGGCGCGGTTCAAATGGTGGTTCAGAGGTCATCACATATAACATTTGGATGTGTGGCTAAAATATATGTTGATGGTAATGGAGGTCATCACCATCATCATCTTCTACATCAAACCCTTCGCAAACACCTCCACATTCTTCAAATGGACATGGTAAATTACCACTTTTGAAACTTGACATAAATTTTGGATTTCCTATGTATAGTGGTGAGGTAAATGCTGAGAAATTAGATAATTGGTTTCATCATATTGAAGTGTATTCCAGGATACAAAGGAGTAAGGATGAAGAGACCAGGATTCATCTTGCTTCATTAAGGTTGGAAAGTGCGGCACTTATTTGGTGGGAATCCAAAACTCAAGAGGACATGAAGAAACATGGTAATGTTTTATATTCTTGGAATTATTTTGTTTCTACATTAAGAAGACAGATTTATCCTTTAGCATATATGTAGAAATCTATCATGGATTGGAAAAACCTTAGGCAATTAAATGGTCAAAGTGTGAAAATTTATACCCAAGAGTTTAGAAGGGGAGCATTGATTTTGGATGTAAATTTATCATCTCATGACACTTAACTCAAATACATTGGAGGTTTACATAGCTATTTGAGACACACTATTATAATGTTTAACCCTACAAATTTAGATGAAGTTTGTGTACAGGCCACACATCTAGAAGCAATAGGGAAAAATGTTTCTGATGAAACAGGTGAGAACTCCTTTGAGTCTTGATACAAAGGAAAGGGTAAGTTCAAAGGAAAACGAAAGAACAATTCTACCATCAATATTGAGAAAGAAAAACTCACATGAAAACATTGTTCCAAAGAGGGCCATGATGAAGACCATTGTTGGAAACTTCATCCTGAGATGAGACCCAAAAATTTTAAAAACAAGGAGAAAGAAAAGGCAGCTACAACTACAAAACCATTAGAGGAAATTTCAGCCTAAAAGTGGCCTCCTAAGAAAAAATAATAAAATAATAAAATAAAATTTATGAACTTTGGAGGGAAAATAAAAAAGCTATTTTTTTACTTGTATTTTTGGCTTATCTCCTTCTCGATTTATCCAAATTTCAAGTGTAAACACTTTTTATGTGCGGAATTAAATTCCCCATACAACGAGTCCATTATGCATACTTTTGAGAAGACCCACATTGAAAAAAATAGAAGATACATTAAAAAAACTGTTGAACATATTTTTTTAATGTATCTTCAATTTTTTTCAATGTGGGTCTTATCAAAAGTATGCAGAATGGGTACGCGTTGGACATGGAATTTAATTCTTCATCCAACAAGTGTGTACACTTGAAATTTGGGTAAACCTATAAGTAGAAAAGCCAAAAATACAAGTAAAAAACTATTCTTTCTTCTTTTCCCTCCAAAATATCCTTATGTACCTCTTTTTAAATTTAAAGGATTTTGATTGGCTTACATATTATGACCTGGAAATTACGTAAACATTTCATGGGAAATTTTAGGATGAAATTTCCTCTACTGATTATTTAGGATCAGATTCCATGGATGAAACAAAGATCACGACCATGGGATTGAAATGTAAGTACATTGAAAGTACTATTTATTCAAACATTATCAATGATACTCAATATGAAAAAACAATAATAGAGATTTTCCACATTATATTTATTTCAAAACATACCAAGATAGATAAATTTATTGATAGTGGTTCACAAGTGAACCTTATCTCAGAATACATTTTCAATAAGTTGAATTTAGAAACCATTCCTAATCCTAAACCTTATCCTTTAGGTTGGGTATGTGGTAATTCAAAATGGCAAGTGACAAGGAAATGCATACTTATATTTTCCATCACTCCAAACTTCCTTGATGAGGTAGAACTTGATGTAGTTCCAATGGATATATGTGGTATTTTTTCGGGAAGCCCATATATGTATGATAGGAAATCCATTTTTCATTTCCATGAGAATAAATATCATTTTTTCAAGAATGGGATTGAGTACATTGTTAGAGCACATAACAAAAAATTGAATTTATCTCTTGTGAATGATGGACAAATGAAGAGGATTGTTAATGCTAGTTAGAATTTTCATTGTTAATGTTCAAGAACAAAGATGTTGAGGAACATAAAGCTTTACAAGGATATGAATCAAGTTATTTCATTGATGTTTCTAATTCATGTGATAAGATGTTTCAGGTGTCTAACATGTTTCCTCCTAAATGAGGTAAACAACATGAAGTGAAATTGCATCGGGATGCATCATTGTTGAACATTGGTGTGAACAAGATGCCAGTGTTAAATAATGTAGGGGTCAAAAAGGAAATGAAAAGGATATTTGAAAAAGAGGAGATTGGTTCTAAATCATCTTCTTGTAGGTTTCATAATTCTTTGTCTATGAAGAAGTATGGTGCATGGAAATGGCAATCACATTTGGTAAAGAGTTGATCCAACCACAAGGCTATTATGTTAAGCATTGTTATGACGACAATGTTCAAGGGGAAGTGAACTTGAAATTTTTTAGGTTTCCTTTGATTCAAGACCGAGGAGGTAATGTGCATATTCCTTCAAGGGAAGTTTTTTTCTAAAAAACTTGGAAAATAGTAGAAATATATCATCTTTGATAGAAAGACAAGGATGTAAAAATCAGGGAAAGTGAAGTGCCTTCATGAGAAGCTCAAAGAAAAAAATCAAGAAAATTTAAGTGGATTTATATGGGAATTGTGAGGGAATTATATCCTCATCTATTTGTTGACTAAGAATTATATTTTGGAGGTCAAAAATCTTTCAGTGAGGAAGAATGATCTGGTGAATCAGTAAAATGCTCAAATTTAAAAGTGCTCGAAATGGATTGAAGCTGGTGCCAAAACGAAGATATCGTCACCCTAAATCCAACACAACTCATTTAACTCAAAATCAATATTGTATTCTCTTGATATCGCGTTATGATTGATTTTGAAAACAACTAAAAGTTCAAAAAAAATTAAGTTGCAGGGATGCTTATTCAGCATTTCATACATTGACTAGGGAATGATTGGGAAGGTGGTTGTATTTTTGTGGTACTTTGTTTGGTTGACACTTGTCTCACTTTTATTGGTTGTGAATGATTTTTTTTCACTGGTTCAAAGGTCGAAGTGTTGGTGCAATGAGGGAGAGTTGTGTGGGCCAATCGGTGGTACCCACGTGGCCTCCTCTTATTTGGATAAAATTTTGTTATATGTCAAGATCGGGCCTCCACATGGTTCTAACAATAGACCTCTTGGATGACATCATAATGCTTCACCACCACGCCACAAGAGTTACTTAATAAGTATGGAGATTTGGTCCTATTAAAGGTTTCATGCAATTTCATTTGGGGGTCGGGACCGAGGTTAACCCCTGGACCCCGGTCCATCCAACCACGAGACGTGGCAGGCAAACAAGGACCTGGGGTTAACCCCGACCCCAAAACCATATATTACTTTCTCACACTATATTTATTTCCAACACCATATATATCATAATGCCAAACTCTGTATTAAACGCAAAACCATATATATGTTGTTGAACCATATGTTATATAATGTCATAACCAGAGTCCAAGAAGAATTACATTTTATGTTATGGTGCGGTACAAATGGCGGTTTGGAGGTCATCAAATATAATATTTTTGAGGTGATGTTAACATATATGTTGGCGATAAAAATCGAATGCCAATGTTATCATAGCACATGTGAACGGGTGGAGTTGTAGTTTGATTTGATGGCAAGCGGCATTCAAACCGTAACCACAGTATATAACCCAACCATGACACCAGTGAAACTACAATTTGGAATGTGGTTTTGAGGTTCATATGGTACGCAATTTTTATGTTAACCACAGTGGGTTTTAACCCAACCCTAATCACCAACTCCAATCCGAGCGCGGGTTAAAATTTGGCGTGACAATTCGTTCGAAAAACCCGAATCAATGGCCCGAAATGCGCCAAATGGCGCTAATTTTTCGATTCATGGGGTTTTATTGACAAATTAATGATCTAACAAATTTCACCCAAACTGGTGCGAATCTCCCGATGCAGGGAAAATTTCTCGCCCCACGTGGCCGCAAAAGGCGGAATTTGTAGGATGGATATCAGATGGGTGCGATTTGGAGGAAAGTTAGTAGGAAAACTTCTCTGGAGCATAAATAAATCACTTTTCAAACTTTTTGAGTGTAGAAATAGCCTAGCTAGTGGTTTTTAACTTTTCTGGAGCCATTGGAAATTTTATTTTTTCATTCTAAGCACTATAACTTGATGTAAACATGTATTTTTTAGCATAATGAAAGAGGCCCAGCATTGGAAGCTAGACCAGGAGATGTATCCCAGTAGGGGTGAACTCCTGCATCATTTGTTGTCTTGTGTATGTTGTTATGGTACTATTGTCTCCATTGTTTCTGAAAAAATGAGTTAAAATTAATGTTTATGTATTAATATATTTGAAATAATTGCATTAAAAACCTAAATATTTCACTTGAAAACTTTATCATAAACCTTCAAGTTCACATATATAGATAAAACATATCATTCTAGTATGAAAATGGATGAAGGATGGATCAAAAATACTAACAAATGGTAGCTTGCAGATCAGGGATAGGAGATCCTTCTAGTGGGTGCTAGTAAATATTTGGGGGCAAGATTCCTTTCCAGTGAGTATCGGTATATGAGTAGGGGCAAGAGTCTCTTCAAGTGGGTATTGGTAAACGAATAGGGGAAGAAATCCCTTTCAGTGGTAGCTGATAAATGAGTAGGGATAGAAATTTCTTTCAGTAGCAACTGACAAACCTACAAGTGGTATATTTTGGGGAAATGATGTAATCAAGTTAAAGGTTGTAATAAAAATAATATTTGTATCTTGTGTATATGTTTCTCATTTGTTTGATTTTTATGATGTTATGAATAATTGTTAAATTGATTTAAGAGTGTAATTTGTGAAGAATTGTATAATTTGGACACACTATTGACTCACCCCCCCTCAACAATGTCATGGTTTCTATTATTTCTAACATTTTTTACCTTTAACACTGGTATATGGCCTAGAATTGCTAGAAATGGTTTTACTATATGTTTTAAGGTTGTTGATTCACAAAATAAATTTCATGGTCTTTATCAAACATATCATATGCTTGATCATCAAAGTGACCTATAGTAGGAGGATGTTGATCTTCATCACTATGGACATTTGTTCCTTCTTCACCTTCATCTGGTTCATCACCTTCATCTGGTTCATTAGTTTTGTCACTAGAGGATGAAAAGGCCCTGAATATCAGTGCTTGAAGAATATTCTCAAGTCCTTTAGCACTTAACCCTTCAGTATGATGGTATCTTAGGTGGAAATTTTTCTTGAAGGGTATTAAATATAATTTTGTAGAAAATCTCTAACACAGTTCTAATACCATGTATAAAATATCTAACACAACTCTGATACCATGTAGAAATTACACTAATGGATTCAATCCGATCATGTAATGTACTAAAAAAAGATATTGAATCCTTCTACAATATTTGTAGAATATAAATCATGATCGCTCAATCACATGTAAGTAAGAGAAAGAAGTAAATCAATCACACAACACAAGATTTTCCTGGGGAAAGAAACTGCTCAAAACCCCTCTATATTAATTTTATAATCAAGCAGGGAATCATGAAACAATACAATGCATGTGTGCTTATAAGAACCTCATACACTCTACCAATTGTCTCACAGTGATCTAGGAAAAATTGGACCAATATATAGCCAATTTCCTACCCACCTTCAGTGTGCCTTGCTCATGCAATCCCTAGGAAAAACAGTTCCTATTAAATAGGAATTCCAACCTTCCTTGACTACACAATCCATCATGGGCTTCCTGTGGCTTTATAACTGCACCTGGGCAGTTCGCTAAAAATACAACTGATAGTTTACTTGCCTTTAACCTTTGTCTCAATTGGGTTGTCATCAAAATTGAAATGCATGCAACTATTAATAGTAAATCATCAGTTACTTGGTATATCACTACTTGTGAATTAAATCTATTTTAATTCACTTGATCTTCCACTAGCTCATCAATCAGTTAGAACTAGCTAAATTTATTTTAACTCAATTAATTTGAGTTAATTGATTGCACTCACACCACACTAGTGCTACAACTGCAACTAGAACCTATAAATAATAGAATCACTCTACATGCCTATCCTTTGAGCCTCAACTCGAAATTATTGAGCTAACTAATTCTATCACACTTAGTTAAATATTACAATTTTTTATGAGATAAGATAACATTTTATTTTCAAATATATTTAAAAATTGGATGCTCGCATTAGCACTAATGTGTCTGAATTCCTCACTCATGTTTGACCTAGAATCCCACACTAGTATGTGGTGCATTTTCTTGTTGAATTTTAACACTCCCTCTAAATAAGAAAGGGATTATCTGCTACCTCAATCCTGCCTCTATGGTATTCGAAATTTCCCTTCACAAGCGCCTTCTTCAAGATATTTTCATCCTCATCCTCCGTGGGAATGTACTGCAACAACATAATGCATCTTTGAACACAATATATGAGATGGTGGTATCAGATGTCAATATGCTTTGACCTATCATGGAATAATGGATTAAACTAGAGTTTTATGCAACTTTGGTTATCACAATGTATCACTGTCGGATCCATCTGATGACCAAAAAAACAAGCAAGTATCTTCCTCATCCAGATGACCTCACATGCATCCTAAACAACTTCCATGTAATATGCCTCGGCTGAACTAAGTGCAACTGATCTCTACTTCCTGTTGTACCAAGAAACTGTTGTTAATCCTATGTTGAAGATGCCCCCTGATGTGCTCTTCCTATCTGATGGACTACCTTCCTAATCTGCATCAGTGAATCCTTGAAGCTTCACTCCCTTTGTCTATATGTACCATAATCCATACTCTATAGTGCCCCTGAGATATCTCAACACATTCTTCCCCGCCTTCCAAAAGAGCTTGGTAGGCTTAATCATAGCTTGACTAAGCTGGTTAACTACGTAGCATAGGTTTGGTCGTGTGTTAAACAATTACATAAGTGAACCCACAAGTTGTCTGTAAATAGTAGTATACACCACCTCACCTAAAGTAGCATCCTCCTTCCTCCAGTTTCTTGCAAGAGGAGTCTCCATGGGTTTGTTTCCCTCCATGTGGAACTTCCTCAAAATATCCTTGTCATACTCGCCCTGAGATACAAATAGCTCTGCATCTCTTTTCCATATTTCCAAGCCAAGGAAATAATGCAAGAGTACCATGTCCTTCATCTCAAACTCTCTTTCAAGATCCTCTTTGCAAGAATTTATGAGCTGCTCATCACCTGTCAGTATAAGATCATCAACATAAAGTACAATAATCAAAATCTTACCATCAACCACAATATGATATGGGTTCTCATCTTCTTCACTCTTTGTGAATCTCGACCTCGTGAAATAGCTATCGATCTTAGTGTACCAAGCATGAGGTGCTTGCTTCATCCCATGTTAGGATATTCCGACACATAGGAAATAGTTAAGTATAACTTGGTCTAGTGTAGAGTTAGGTAAAGTGTGTTTCTTTACTATGTACATTTGTAAGTTATAATCCGACGGTCACGATATGTAGTGATCTTACAGTTCACTCTCTCCTCGATATTAACGACACTTGATCCGTGGCTTAACACCTGATTGGTCCATGATCTCTATTTAAAGAGCATGGAGGGTCATTTTTCCGGTAACCATTTATGAGAGAAACATATGTAAATTTTCTTTTTTATATTAATAAATTGCCTAAAGTGGTCGTGTTGGCTCAGGTCGTGGACTATTTCCCTCTTCGAGGGTTTTAACCATGTGATATACTAGTGTACTGATTTGTGATATGTTTGTGAGAAGTGACCTTTGGTGTTTTTTCTAAGGAACTTATCCTGTAAATTCCTACATGGTATCAGAGCCATTTTGAGGGCCGCATCTATCCTTGATCCAAATCCGAAGCCGGTTTGACTGCATGCGACTGTCATTTTCTAGATCTAATTTTTATAACCACTTTCAGGCTGGGAGAATTTCTATGTTGTATCCCGAGTGTCTGTTACAGTGAGGAACCCCTTTCATTTCATGCGAAAATGTTTATGGTTGCCCGATTTATGCCATTATAGATCTAGATGTATAAAGTATATTTTTTGCAGTTATATTTATTAATCATTCTTCTTATTTTGGTTCCCTCTATATATTTCAGCTTATAGTTTTTTTTAATTTGTCAAATCTATACCCTCTTCTTTTTGTATTCTCTTTTCTCTACGCTGTGTGTGATCTCGGAAAATCAGAAACAAGAATACAAGATTTTTTTTTGCTACGTATGCTCTTTCCCCCCATCTTTGTGTGATCTCGGGAAATTAGAAATAGCAGAAAAGGGATATTTTCTGGTAAGGCTATCCTAAAATCTAACATTCTTCCATAAGGCTTGCATTTCTTCTTCTTTTTTGCACAGATTTTGTGTTTTTTTGCAGGAAAAAGCACACACATCGAAGGGTAAAAAAAAAAAACCCTTTCCTCCTTTCAAACAATTACAAAATTATTTTACTAGCTCACTTGGTGTAAAGTTAGTTTATGAGAATAGAGGTCTTGGGTTCAAATCTCTCTCTCAATCTTGTTTTTGTAAAAATTGATTTGCTAAGTTACTTTTTCTTATAAAGCCCTATGACAAGTTGTCGGTTTTAAAAAGAGGGTTTTATTTCAAAAGCACATGTAAATGTAACATTGTAAAAGTGACTCTCACTTATTTATAAAAGTGGGTCACATAAAGTAGTTTTTTTTTAAAGTGAGCTTACTATATTAAGTTTGAAAAGGGGGATAATTTTTTTTTAAGTAGGACTTCATCATCAACTTTCAACCTTTCACGTAATTATTCGGCATATACAACCCATTTTTTCAAAAAGGCATAACTTCTTCATCCAGAAGTCGTTTTCCAAGCTGTTTTTTCTTATGCGCCTAATTTTTAGAGATCTTTCCATTGGAGCAGTCAGTTTCAGCCCTTTTCAGCTTCAGTTTTTTTTTAAATAAATAAATAAATGGAAATTTCATGCCCGATTATTCTTAACAACACCAATTATTTCCAATGTATATCCTACATGATAGACTTACTTAGAAGTAAAGGGCTCTATAGAATAGCCTCAAGACATGAAACTAAACCTACCAATGGAGATAAGGCCGCTAAATGGGGAAATAAACAAGATCAATCATGAGGGCTGATATGAATGTCCATTGCTCAAGATCTTCAATTTCATATCCAAGAAATTGGCACCCCTGATGCAGATATGAAAAAGAGAAATATTTTTTTTGGCATTCAAAATGAAATCAGGGCCCACTAGCTTGAAAATGAGTTTCTTACTTTGGACCCCAATAATTTCTCCTCTATTGAAGATTTTTTGTCCAAATTCAAGACCCTTAGACTTCTTTTAGAAGGTTGTAAGGTCAAAAACGAAGATGGTAGCCTTATCTATTCCATTCTTACTAAGCTTGGACCTACATACTCTGTATTTGTTTCCACCTTCCATTCCACTAGAGAAGCCCTCATTTCTCAAGGAACAACCCTCTTTTGATGCCTTTTGCAATTCTTTGATAAGAGAAAAAGAAAAACTCTTACACCTTGCTCTTATCAATACTAGAAACACTTCTAAGAAAGACTTAGCAGCCCAACAACAACCATATTAAAAGAATCCCAGGAACCAGTATCCTAAAAGGTATGGTCCTAAACCAAATAAGGGTCTTAAGAAATTTTAGCCACAAACTGTAAAAGAAACTCACCAAGCTGATAAGGCAACTAAAAAAAAATGGAAGAAAACAGATACACATTGCAACTTTTGTAATCGTGATGGCCATGTAGAGTCCAAATGTTTTATGAATATGGAAGCCTTGGAAGCAACAATGAAGAAGCACCACATCAATTTGGAGAACTCTTCAACTTCAGCTTCAGGAATGGCACTTTCTAATTGTGGTTTTCAAGCATATGGTTATGCATTAAATGTATCTTTTTCTTCTCATTCTCATGAATGGCTCATTGATTCTGGAGCTTCTTACCACATGGCCAAAAATAAAGCCATGTTTTCTTCTTTAAATGATTGTAACACCAAACATATTTATGTTGGTGATGATAAATCTCTTAGTGTTGTAGGATCTGGAACCATTCATATAGATAATGGTCAGTTTAATGATGTACTATGTTTTCCTACCTTTTCATGCAATCTTCTATTTTTTTATTAGATAACTCATTCAGGTGAAGTGAAAGTAGTAGAATTATCACCTCATGATGTTGCAATAAAGGACCTCAAATATCCTAGACATGTTTTAGTTACTGGAATTTCTGATGATTCCACAAGGTTGTATAAGTTTGACAACTTTGGGTCATCATGTCTTCCCTCCATTTTTGTTGCTCATAATGAGGAAGTGAGAAAACTTTGGCATGAGCAATTTGGTCATTTAAACTATCGCTCTCTTCAAACTATATGTAAAGAAAAAATGGTGACATGTCTTACTATGGTATCTTGTCGAGATGGTGTCTTCTCCGGATGTTTACTCGGAAAACATCATCGGGATAGTTTTGACAAACGTGCCTCTTGGCACGCTTTAGCCCCTTTGTAGCTTGTGCATAGTGATTTATGTGTTCCACTTCATGTTGTTTCTTTCTATGGCTGCAATTACTTCATAAATTTCATTGATGATTTTTCTAGACACACTTGGGTATACTTCCTAAAACTCAAGAGTGAATTTTTTAACATGTTCTTGGCCTTTAAGGCCTTTTTTTAGAAACAATTTGGACATCAAATTCTTAAGTTAAGATCAGAGAATGGAGGAGAATATGTTAACAACAAATTTATCAAATTTTTCACTGAGCATGGCATTCAATTGTAAAATATTTTTCCATATACTCCACAAAAAAATGGTGTAGCTGAAAGGAAGAGTCGCACCTTAAAAGAAATGGCTAATTGTATGCTTCAATCTAAAAGACTTAGTCTCAATTTTTGGGTAGAAGAAATTAACTGTGAAAATTACATAGTAAATCGCACTCCTACCAAGGTTTTAAGGAATATAACTCTAGAAGAAGCATGGAGCTCAATCAAAATAGATGTAAGTCACTTTCGTGTTTTTGGAAGTGATGCTTGGGCGCATATTCCAGATGCGAAACATAAAGCCTTAGAACCTAAGAGTGAAAAATAATTTTTGTTGGATATTCTGAAGATGTCAAAGGATATAGACTTATTCAACCATTATTAAAAAATATAATCATTAGAAGAGATGTAAAATTTTATGAAAATATATCGGTCTGCGAGCCTAGTTTGGTGGGTGTGCCGCCTTTGGCCTGCGAGCCTAGTTTGGTGGGTGTGTTGCCTTTGGCCTGCGATCCTGACTCGACATATGTGCCACCTCTATCTATATCTTCTATTTTCGATAGCATTCCTTCTAGTTCAGATGATGATAGCGAGGATGAAAATCCTCCTTCACCTCTTGAATATATTCCTTTAGGTCCATAGCTTCCAAGATGGGTCCACTCTACTTGGGATGCAGTAAGTTCTCTTGTAGGTGACCCTGTAGATCGACATCGTACACGTTCTCAGTTCGAAAGAGCCTCTTCCTTATTGGCTCAAGTTCCAGAAAATCCTAATCCATACACCTTTGAAGAAGCTTCAGGTCATCCAGATTGGGATGAATCTATGAATGAAGAATATCGTTCCTTATTAGTAAATGATACTTGGGATCTTGTTCCTCTTCCAAAGGGAAGAAAACTTGTCAGATTAAAATGGGTTTACAAAAACAAAATTGGACCAGATAGAAAAGTGGATAGAGATCAAGCCAAAGAAAATTATGAGGATGAAAATCTATTTTAAAGTTTTCAAACCTTGGCGAATCTTACTAGTCCCTGACATGCAAATTATAAAATGTTTAGCAATGTTTTTGTAAACATATTCAATTTTGTAATGTTTTTATATAGTCTCTATAAAATTTTGGCAAATTTTAAGGTTAAATAATTTTAGGATATAAAATTTGGGCGAATCATTTTTAGGAAAAATGGAAATTGGCGAATCTTGTTTTTGGAAAAAACAAATAAAATTAGCCCACCTGCGAATATTAGCCCCTAAAATTTTCCTTGCATAAATCTCATCTTATTGCTAAAGAATTTTCACAAGTTTAAGTCATTGAATATACTGAAACCTTCTCCCCTATTGCCAAAATTAATTTTATCTGCCTTGTTCTTTCCCTTGCTGCCTCCTTTAAATGGGAAGTCCATGAGATGGATGTTAAATCTACCTTCTTACATGGAGATTTGCATGAATAAATCTATATGGAACAACCCCCTGGATTTATCCAAAATGACTCTAGCCTTGTTTTTCATCTTAAGAAGTCTCTCTATGGTCTCAAACAATCTCCTCGAGCTTGATATGCCAAAATGGATCGATTTCTATTAGATAATGGCTTTTCTAGGTGTCATTCTGACAACACTGTCTACACCAAGAAAGTGGGTAAGTCCTTAACCATCCTTGTTCTTTATGTTGATGGTATTATCCTTACTGGTAGTGATCCCAACCATATAAGCCATGTGAAGTCTAGCCTCAAAAATAAGTTTGAAATGACAAACTTAGGAAACTTGCATTATTTCCTTGGTCTTCAAGTCTTGCAATCCAAAGAAGGTATTACCCTTTCTCAATCCAAGTATGTCTGTGATCTTCTACGCCACTTTCTCATGGAAGATTGTAAGCTAGCCCCTTCTCCCTTTCATTATGGAATGAAGCTTTCATTCATTTGTACTACTCATGAAGTTGATGCTACCTTATACTGTCATTTTTTTGTTAAACTTATGTATCTAACCCATACCCATCCTGACCTTTCCTTTTATGTTGGTCTTGTTTCTTGGTTTATGCACCAACCTCATGAAAGTCACTAGAAAGCAGCTAAAATAATATTTCAATATATTCGAGGTATAGTTCAGTTCAGGATTCATTACAGTGCAAGAGAATCTCTATTGTTGAATGGTTTCACGGATTTTGATTGTGTTGGTGACCCTGATGATCGAAAGTCTGCTACAGGATATGTATTCACTCTTGGTTCAGGTCCTATTACATGTTCTTGTAAGAAAAAAAGTATCATATCTCTTTCTTCGACAGAAGTAAAGTATCGTGGTGCAGTTGAAGCCAACAAGGAAGCCATGTGGCTTCGTCATATCCTGTCTAAAATTGGTCTTCATCAGCAGCATCCAACTACACTTTGGTGTGATAAGTAGAGTGCCATTCAGCTATGCAAAGATCCAGTTGAGCATTAGCATATGAAACACATTGAGCTTCATATACACTTCATCAGAAAGCTCATTCATGACTGAGTTCTTGAAGTGCAGTATTGTTCAACGAATGATCAAGTTGTCGATATCTTTACAAAGGCTCTCACAGAAGCTAAGTTTACCAAACTTCAAACTATGCTTGGAGTTCAGCAAAGTTACCATTAAGGGGGGGTAGGCTCTAATGCCTCCTTTCTTCTCTTATTTTGTCACCTTTGTAAATCCCTCAATTCTATCCCAAGTTATTCTTAAGGGGGGATGTTAGGATATTTCGACACATAGGAAATAGTCTCCTTTTGTGTCACCTTTGTAAATCCTTCAATCCTATCCCAAGTTGTTCTTAAGGGGGGATGTTAAGATATTCTGACACATAGGAAATAGTTAAGTATAACTTGGTCTAGTGTAGAGTTAGGTAAAGTGTGTTTGTTTAATATGTACATTTGTAACTTATAATCTGACAGTCACAATATGTAGTGATCTGACAGTTCACTCTCTCCTCGGTATTATCGATACTTGATTCATGGCTTAACACCCTATTGTTCCATGATCTCTATTTAAAGAGAATGGAGGGTCATTTTTCCAGTAACCATTTATGAGAGAAACATTTGTAAATTTACTTTTTTTTATATTAATAAATTTCCTGAAGTGGTCGCATTGGCTCAGGCCATGGACTGTTTTCCTCTTCGAGGGTTTTAACCACGTGATATACTGGTGTACTAATTTGTGATTTTTTTGTGAGTAGTGACCTTTGGTGTAGGATCTAAGGAACTTACCCTGTAAATTCCTACAACCCATATAGTGCTCTCTTGAGTCTGCACACATGTGACTCTCTTTCAAAGATATCAAAACCTTCTGGCTGCTCAATGTGCACTTCTTCCTGAATAAATCCATTGAGAAATGTTTTCTTTACATCAATCTAATGTATCTTCCACCCCATCTACACTGAGAGTACAAGGATGGATCTAATCGATCGCTACCTTACAACCGGTGCAAAAGTCTCCTCATAGTCAATCTCCTCTAGCTGTGAGAATCCTCGGGCCACAAATCTAGCCTTGTATTTCTCCACACTCCCATCTGCTACCTACTTCACCTTGTAGATCCACCTGGCTCCAACCACTGACTTCCCCACTAGTCTTGGGACCATTTCCCATTCATTTTTTCTGATAATGGAGTCATACTCCTCAACCATGCATCAACCCATGTTGGCTTATACATTACTTCCTCAAAAGTGGATGGTTCTATCACAATACACTCACTCATAAGAGCCATGTATCCAGTATACCTGTCTGGGGACCTTTTGTCCTGTGCTGTGATGTAGGTGTAGCTACATGTTGTGTTGCATCTAGCATCAATATACCAGCCTCTCTGGTGTGATTCCTACTATTTCAGGTGGATGGCTCTGCATGAGTGCTTTCTGCAACTCCATGATCCTCTGCTTGTGGTTGCTCCACATATTGAGGTTCATCCTTTAGAACTAAGAGTTCCTCATCTGCATGAAATTCAAGCTCCCTCTCAAGGGAAAATAGCATGGCTTTGTCCTCATCAAATTTAACATCTCCCTTGACAACTCTCAACCTATTAGTAGTAAAATACACCCGATAGTTGTCAGAAGTATCAGTGTACCCCACAAATATCCCAACCTCGGTTGTTGGTTATATCTTCTTCTTGGAATCTTTGGTTACATGTAAATAAACAGATGAGCCAAAAATTTTAAAATATGAAACATCTTATTTCTTACCTAAAAAATCCTCCTCTAGTGTACTCATGCCAAGTATCTAATGAGGACTACGGTTCTGCAAAAATACCTATGTGTTGCACACCTCTACCCATAGATACAATGGTAGGCCCTGATCATGTTGTTGGTGTCCCGTGTTTTGATAGTTTTGCAAATCAGAAGACAAGGCAACATCAAAACCAATCTTTAGAGTTACAGGATCTAGTCCTCCTGTTCTCAGAGAGGGATCTCTCAAATTATCTGTTTTTTTTTCAAAGGTTTATCTTGTGTGCTTTGAGTATCGTTTTTAGACTAGTTATTAAGTGCAAGTGTTTGTTTATTTTTTTGGTTGAATTGATACAGCAGAACATAAAAGGTCTAGGAAAGATAGATAGAAAGGGGAAATGTCAACTTTATTTGGTAATGGAGTCAAAATGAGGTCATGACAAACTTGTCAATGGATATGGGATAACAAAGGGAAAATCTAACTTGGTCGTAGGATCCTTTGGTTTTGGAATGAGATGGACATCAATGATTTGGAAAGAGAATTTTAATTCTCAACAAAGGGAATTTGAAATCACAACTTGAACAATAAAAAGCTATTTGATAGATAGGGCTAACCATGAATTCTACAAATCACACTTCAAGCAAATAATGACTTCAAAACAACTTTCAAAATGAAATCTAAGATTCAGAGAACACCATATTTCCTCAAATATTTTATTTCAAATGACTTAGAAAACATAAAATATTCACTGATAATTATGGTCATAGAAGAGGGAACACCTAAATACATCTATGATCACAACTATAAAGACCTTTAAGCCAACTGTTCAAGCAAGGGCAAGGGGCAAGATCAGAACAGACCTCCTCGGCTCACTTTAAACAAAGAAACTTCAAAGGGAGACTTCAATAACAACCTTTAAGTGGCAGCAGACAAGCAGGGAGAACCATAAATCATGCTGAAACCAAATTTTCGAACTGTTAAGGAAATAAACAAGCATGAGGACTAAAGAGAGAGATTAAAGCCTATAAAATACCTCAACAGAAGAAAACATAAAACAGTGAAGGATAAACAGGTCTAAGATGCTTCCAAGAGTCATTTCTTAGCCTAAAAATTGCATCCTACTGTAGTAAGAATTTATGGAACAAAATGAGAACAGGGGAAAACATTAAATAGTTCAGAATACTTCACCAATAGCCAAGCTCATGGATCCAATGATAGAGCCTTCTCAAGAACAAGCATGCAACAACATCATCAGGGCTTCCAAGACTTTAATTTCTTCTTGAACTTCCACGGACTATGTATTATTTCAGAGAGTTTCATTATTACAATTAGTAATCAAACAACCAATGTTTACAATGGATTCCTCAACAAGTTTTTATATAGGAATGAGGAGGTCAAAAGAGAGAAGAGATATTTTGAGTTCAATTAATACAGTTAATGCTTCTCGGCCTTTGAGGGGCTCAAGGGAGAAGTTTACAGATATTTCCTGTATTAATTGGTTTACATTAACTATTTAAGCTTTGCTGGAAGCTTATGTTGACTTTAAGGCTATGTGTCATATTTTTCAATAACTCTACTGATAGTTTATATTAGCTTCTTTGATTCGAAATAACTATTCCACTGTAAGGGGTGGATATTCTCTATTTTGGTCTTTACTTCGGCCTTTGTTTGAATGCTGTGAAGGCACAGGTAGCAATCTAGTAGCTGAGAGGAATCAATTTGCCTCTAACGAGGTAGTGGAGGTATCCTCTATCTGATAAATATCCTTGATTTGTCTTTAACTGTGTTTAATTCAATGGATAGGCTTTTGATAATCGACTTTTAGTCGTAATCCATTAAACTATATAATTAATTCTTAATCCTTCATTTCTGCTATGTGTGGGTCTTCAACACTGATACTCTTTGATTTGATTTAATTCTTTGTGTCTTGTTGATGTGCAGGTATGTACGAGGTCCACATGGCATCAATGCCCATGAGTCATTGATGAAATGTGAAATTGAACCTGTATATGGCTTTCCTTTTTGATGGACGAAAGTCTGGAGGATCATCATACTCGGCTTTCATTTTCCTTTTAAAACATTTGAAATCCTTTTAAATCCTGCACAATACAAAAATCATTAAGAAATCCTGCATATTTGGTAAAAACTTCTTAGGAGGTTTTGTTGAACCCTTAGTTAAACTGAGAGGGAGAGGGTGAATCAGTTTAACACATTCATGGTCTTTTAAAACCTTCTCATTAAACCTTATTTACACCTTCATTTATGTCCAACTTAATATGTGAGAAATCTTAGAATGTGAGTAGCAAGTATTAATATAATATAATAGTAGACTTAATATGAGAGCAGCAGGTATTAAGCATATGATATAAATCAGATCAACACATAAACATCATGCATAGAGACACCAGATATAAGTGGAAACCCATAAAGGGAGAAAACCACATCTTATTATTGTTGTGATGCAAAGGCAAGCTCCAACTCCCTCTCACCACTGTTTTTCTGCAGGAACCAACCTACAGGAGGCTCCAACCTCAATTTTGCAAGCTACAACTTGTAAGGAAGCACCAACTACCTTCAATTTTCTGCAGGCACCAACCTACAGGAGGCTCCAACCTCAGTCAGCTACAACTGACGGCTATCAAGCTGCAACTTGATAGGGAAGCTCGAACTTCCTCAATTTATCAAACTGAAAGTTTGCTGATTTACTTCAGATATCAGCTTTGTTTTGTAGCTTCTCTTCCTGTTCTTCTTTTCTTAATCTTCTCTGCCTTTCTTCTTCTATACTCTGCCTTCTCTATATTTACTCTCTCTAAAACTATTTTATGCATATCCAGTTGATATTATATATAGAGTTCATCACATGACTGTTTGTATTCCTGTAGGAATTAGAAATGGATAGTCATACCTCTTGGTCTTCAGCCTTCTCATTTCTTTTCAGCTTCACTCAGAAAAATTTAACTGTAGGTGCTCATTTTAACATTACAGTGGGATATTTGCTCTCTTCCGGAGACTTGCCAATGCATCACAACAATATAAATTTAAATAAAACATTTACATTCAAATTACAAATGAGAACTCTAGCTCACTCATTTTGTCTCTTGGCTTGCTGCGCATTTGTCTTCTCTCTGACTGTGTCTTTGTCCCTTTTGGCTATGTTTGTTTTCTTATTCGCTGTCACAGGGTTACGTCCATATGCCATACTTTTGTAATTGTGCTTTTATATCAGCCCTTTTTATATATATGCAACTGCTTCCTTTAAATCTTGGCACATTCCAATGCTTTGCACACAGAAAGTGTCTTGTTGATGTGGTGAGTTCTGCAAGCGGAACATACATACATCGCAATTATTGATAATCGCCCTCCACCTTAAGCCGAGGTCCGTGGGTCCACAGACCATGGGGCACATTTCAATAACAGCGCCTTTTATATATATAACCCAATTTCATTTCTCAGTTTAATCACACAAACTGCCTTTTCCACTATAACAATAAAGAATCATGTTAATACTGAACAAATGCCCTTTCGGGCCCACTTGCCACGCTTTCCGATGTGATCTATTTCTCCTCCAGAAATTTCCGATTGTGATTGATCGCAATCGCAAGCTGCCTTGCTCCGATGCGATTGATACCCTCCACAGATTTCCGATTGCAATTGATCGCAATCGCAAGTTTCATTAACCTGTTCCGCTGTGCTTAGATTTTCCGATGCGATGAAACACTGTTCATTTGGATGTGCCGATGCGATGGGTCTGATGCGATTAACCACTGTTCACTCAATTTTTCCGATGCAATGAATGATTTGCTTTGACGCGGAACTTAAGCCAGTATAAATCATAGTTTATAAGTCCATCGGGTCCGAACTTCAATCGCAATCGCAACTTCCTTTTTGCATGTTCTGCTGCTTTGTTTCTCTCCGATGCGATTTGGTCCCACCTTATGGTACTTTGGTTATTTGTTTATCATAAAGCGCTCCACTTATAAATATATATATTTATGCTTTGAACCTTTGTTTATATGATCCGGGCTTCCTCGCAATCGCAATTTCTTTGTTTATATATGTTCCGACACATATCAATTACGGTTTATAAACCCATCGGGTCCGGGCTACAATCGCAATCGCAACTCCCTGTTTGCATGTTCCGCTGCTTTGTTTTTCTCCGATGCGATTGGGAAAGGGTCCCACCATATAAAACTTTTTTTGTTTTTAAAACCTTTGGTTCTTTGTCCACAAAGCGCTCCATATAAATATATATATATATCTATATAAGCTTTGAGCCGATGCGATTAAGCCGGAACTCAAACCTATCAAGACACAGTTTATATGCCCATCGGGTTCGGGCTTCGGTGCAATCGCAATCTTTTAATATCGTGCTCTAACGATCTACTTTTTTCTGATGCGATTGACCACTGTTCTGTCGTAACTAAAACATATATTAAACATGATTTATAGACCCATCAGGTCCGAGATTCAATCGAAATCACAATTTGCAGTTCATATGATCCGCTGCCAACCTTTTTCCGATGCGATTTTTGAGGGTCCCACCATATAAGGCTCTTCTGTCCATTCCATTTATCATAAAGTATGCGCTTGCCAATGGTTTAAAAAAAACATTGCTCGTCAGGCCCACACAACATTGCACCCTACCTTTGTATATTGCGCACCATATAAATATATATATGGTTTGGGCCTTTGCATATAATTTGCAACATGAATAAAGCGCTGCATATATATATAGGCGTCTGGAGTAACGATTCCCGGAATAAGGTTTATATATATACTTTGCTGCTCCAATATTTAGTGTATCTTCTAGCGGGGGTAGTGATTCTCGGAATTTGTTTGTATATATATACCTGCCGCTTGGGTTAAGATTCCCGGAATTTAGGTATGAAATTGCTCTGCCTCTGCTGTGCTAACGGCTCTGCCTCTGCTGTGATAACGGCTCTGCCTCTGCCTCTGCCTTCGCTGTACATATTACCTACTGCTGTTATTTTCCTATCTTTGCATCTGCTGCCTTCTTTGTCTGTCTCTATCTTTGCTGCCTCCATTGCCATCAATGACAATATTTCCAACAGTCTCCCCCTTTGGCATTGATGGCAATACACTTTCTCTGTGGCAATACACTCTCTCTATTTGCTTGCTCTTCCTCCTGTTTCTTGTTATTCCTCCCCCTTTGACATCAATGGCAAGAGTTTGAATTCTTAGTGTAGCTTCTATTATTTGAACTTGTGATTTTATCCTTTTTCAATATTTCGTGCATTTTTTCTCTCTGGAATTTTCTGACTTTGTACGCTGCAGCTTCAACCTTTGGATTTGATTCACGTCGAGTTCACCACTCTTCCGTGTTCGGTTCATGTCGGGTTCACCACTCTTTCGTTGTGCCACTGATCCTTTTGCCTTTTTATTGATTCTTTTAAGTTGAATGTATTCTTGCCATAATCCTTTTAATCCCGAGGACCTGTTTTCATGCATCCCTTGTTGGTTGATATCCCCCTGAAACTATGCTTTCTCTTCATATCAGAGAGTAGCATCTATAGATACTATCCCTAGTCTGTCTCTCAAATATTCAAATGGTTCTATGGCAAGCGGTTTGGTAAATATGTCTATTGTCTGTTATTTTGTTGGCACATACTCCAGTTTTACTATCTTCTGAGCCACTTTTTCTCGAAGAATATGATACTTGATTGGGATATGTTTAGTTTTAGAGTGAAGCACAGGGTTTTTATATATACTTATAGCACTTGTATTATCACATTTGATTGAGATAGGTTCATCAATGCTTACCTTCATGTATTGGAGGGTTTTCTTCATCCACATGACTTGTGTGCAACATGCTGCTGCTGCTATATATTCTGCTTCTGCTTTAGACAGAGAGATAGATGTTTGTTTCTTGCTTAACCATGCCACCAGACTTTCTCCTAAATAGAATGCACCTCCACTTGTGCTTTTCCTGTCATCCACATAGCTGGCCCAATCTGCATCTGTGTATGATGTCAAGGTGAAGCTTTTGCTTTTAGGATACCAAAGCCCATACTGTGCAGTTCCTTGTAGATATCTGAATATTCTTTTGACTACAAGAAGGTGATTTTGTTTAGGTGATGCTTGATATCTAGCCACTATTCCTACTGCTAGCATGATGTCTGGTCTTGATGCTGTCAAATATAGCAGGCTTCCTATCATGGATCTGTAGAGTTTTTGATCTATATCAGTAGATCCATCATCAGCACACAATTTGCATCCTGTGATCATGGCAGTTGACACAGGTTTGCAGTCCTCCATTTTGAACTTTTTCAACATTTCTTTTAAGTATTTTTCCTGTGAGATGAACGTACCTATGTTCTTTTGCTGAATTTGAAGTCCTAAGTAGAAACTGAGATCTCCAATCATAGACATCTCGAACTCTGTTTTCATCTCATCAGCAAACCCTTTTGCTATTTCTTCTCTATTGCTTCCAAACATAATGTCATCAACATACACTACAACAATCAGGAGTTCATTTTCATGGGCTTCTATGTATAGATTGTTGTCTACTCCTCCTCTCTTAAAGCCTTGTTTTTGCAAATATTTATCCAGTCTTGAGTACCAAGCACGAGGAGCCCGTTTCAGTCCATATAGAGCCTTCTTCAGTCTGCACACATAGTCTTCTTTGTTTGTTAAAGAGAAGCCTTATAATTTTTCCATGTAGACTTCTTCTTCTAAGTCTCCATTCAGAAATGTAGATTTTACATCCATTTGATATACTTTGAAGTTTTGGTAGCAAGCAAATGCCAGAAACATTCTGATAGCTTCCATTCTGGCTACAGGGGAAAATGTTTCATCGTAATCAGGTCCTTCAATTTGTGAGTATCCTTTGCAGACCAGCCTGGCTTTATTCCTGATTACTTGTCCTTTCTCATTCATTTTATTTTTGAATACCCATTTTGAGCCTATGAAATTCTTCTCAGTAGGTCTAGGAACAAATTCCCAGGTATTGTTTTTCTCAATTTGGTCCAATTCTTAATTCATAGCACTTACCCAAGACTTGTCCTTACTGGCTTCTTCAAATTTCTTTGTCTCTATTTGTGACAACATGGCTATGTATACCTCTTCAATTTGTTCTGTTAGCTGCCTTCTTGTTTGGACCCCTACTCTGTTATCTCCAATGATCTGATCTTCAGGATGGTTCTTCTGAGTATATCTTGAGGGAGCTTTAGAACTCAGCTCTGTATCTTCTGTTGTCTTGCTTGTTTCCTCATCATCTTGGTTTTCTTCTTCATGGTTGTCTGATGGATTGCAGCAGTCATTATCTCTTGTATTGTTTGGAAGTTCTTCATCAAATCTCACATCAATTCTTTCTACTATTTTTCGAAGAGTCTTGTTGTAGCACCTGTACCCTTTACTTTTGGATGCATATCTTAGAAATATCCCTTCATCTGCTCTTGTATCAAATTTTCCAAGATTTTCATCATTATTCTTTATGTACTTGCTTCCAAAGATTCTGAAATGTTTGATTGAAGTTGGCTTTCCATGCCATACTTCATATGGAGTCTTGTCACTGCTTGGACTTAAGTGAGTTTTATTAATAATATGTACTGTTGTGTGCACCGCTTCTGCCCAAAAGGTTTGAGAAATATTATTCTCTTGCATCATGGCTCTGGAAATTTGTTGAACAGATATGTTTTGTCTTTCTGCTACTCCATTCTGCTAAGGTGTCTCTGTAATAGTAAATTGTTTTTTTATGCCATGTTCATTGCATAGGTCAGCAAATTCATAATCTGTGAATTCACCTCCTCTGTCTGATCTGATGCATTTCAGCTTGCATCCTGTCTGGTTTTCTGCTAAAGCTTTGAATATTTTGAATTTTTCTAGAGCTTCCAATTTATTCTTGAGAAATGCAACCCATGTCATTCTGGATAAATCATCTATTATCAGCATGAAGTATGATTCTCCACTTGGTGTTTTAGTTCTTGCAGGTCTGCACAGGTCCATGTGCACAAGTTGTAGAGGTCTTCTTGTTGATAACTCATCTTTGGCCTTAAATGATGTACGGGTCTATTTACCCAATTGACAAGATTTGCATAAGGTATTAGAAGGCCTTTTTATTTCTGGCATGTCTCTGACTTCTTTCTTTTTTCTTAGTCTGATTATGTGATCGAAGCTAAGATTTCCTAGCCTTTTATGCCATAACCATGACTCTTCTAGTTTGCTAAGATGACATGCTTCATCTTCCTCTTTCACAATGTAAACATTACTCTCTGTTCGAACTCCTTTGAGCAGAGTCTTACCTGTGGTGCTTGATATGACTTCACAATCTTGTGCTCTAAAAATAACTTCACAACCTTTGTCACACATCTGACTGACACTTAGTAAATTTGCTTTCAGCCCATCTACAAATAGTACATCTTGGGCCTTTCCTCTGCCATTTTCTATGCTAACTGAGCCTCTTCCCTTGATCTTACCTGATTTATCATTGCCAAAAGTAACATTGCCAGATTTCTTCTCATCAAGAGTTATAAACTTTCTTTTATCTCCTTTCATGTGTTTAGAGCAGCCACTGTCCAAATACCATTGACTTTTCAAATCTTGAGCAGTTAGAGCCAGGTCACATTTATTCACCTTCTTTATCCACTAGAGGCACCCTTTTGTTTGGTATCTTTTGTGAGGTGATGAATTCCATCTTCTTAGAGGACATTTGGAAGGTATATGTCCAACTTGATTGCATACACAACATTTGATCATAATTTTTGTAGAATTATGAGTATGAACATAATTTCTTTGATTCATAGACTTCCTTGAGGTGTTAAACATCAATCTTTGTCCATACTTTCTACACTCAATGATTTTATGACCAAATTCCTTACAATAAAAACAGTAACCATAGAAACTATTTGCATACCTGATGTAAGGTTGTCTCTTCCATTTGTTTGCTTGAGGCAGTCTCTTCAATTTTTGCATCTTTTGCTGGTTTGAATTACTCCTCCTTGCATGAAAATATGCAGCAATGTGTCCCAGCTTGTGGCAAGCATAACAGGTGGCATTATTCATAGGAGGGAAGAATCTCCTTTGATGGTTTCCAAATTTTACATACTCAAGGGTCTTAGTATTTATTACATTCTTTGCTACTAGTGGTTTCTTCTGATCTCTGTCTTCCTTATTACAGATTTCTTCTTTTGTAGAAATTGTTTGAGCTGCTTCATCATTCTTCTTTGATTTTACAAAAATAATCTCTTTGTCAACCTTTTCTTTTCCTTTACTTGATTCTCCTTCATAGCCTATTCCAGTCTTTATCATAGGGGATATTTGAGCAACCAGAATTTCATTCAACTTACTAGAGCTTGTTGTTTGAGAAACAGCTTTCAGAACCGCTGTGACATTTTCTTTGCCCAGACACACTACTTCTTCTTCCACCCTTCTCTTGTTCTCGTGGCCAACCACGGTCAAGTAACAGGTGTCTTCATTCTCTTTGGCTTCTTCACTTCTACCTTCACGATGAGGTATCTCTCTCTCTCGAATTCTATTCTTCTCAGCAACCTCAGATAGATGTCGTCCTTTGTTTTCTCGTATTTCATCTTTGAGTCTATCAATCTTTTCTAGAGCACTTCTTTAGCTCCCCTTCAAGGTTAACTTACCTCTTCTTCTTCATATCAGTAAAAGTAGGAACCAAGTTCTTCTGTGCCATCACTGAATTGTAGGAAAGTTCGACCCTCTACCAGAGTTCATCCGGTCTTCGATGTACTCATTTCATGGAGCATAGAAGGATTTTCTGCTGAACTTCTTTCCTTTCTGCCAGTTCTTTGATGTATTTTTCTCTGACTCTTGAACCTGATTCTTTACTTTCTTGTGAGGACACTTAGCAGCATAGTGTCCAACTCTTCCATAGCTAAAGCATTTGAAAGGAAGTTTACCTTTGTATTTACCTGAACCTCTATCCATTTTCTTGACAAATTTTGCTTCTTCTTCATCTGAACAAGAGCATATGTCTTGCTCTTCTTCTTTCTTCTTTTATGTTTTAAAGGTTGCCTCTCTCGTCCTTGGATTCTTCTGTGGGAGCCTCATCTCGTATGTTGTTAAATTTCCAAGTAGCTGGTTCATGGTCAAGGTCTCCCAATAAGTTGTTTCTTCTATTGCAGACACCTTGGGATTAAACCTGGATGGAAGAGATCTTAGAATATTTTGCACAATTATACTTTCTGGAATGGTTTCTCTAAGAGCTTTCATATTGTTAACAATTTCTGCAACTTTTAGGAAGAAACTGTCAATGTCTTCATCATCATTCATTTTTAAATTCTCAAACTGGGCTCTATAGACTTGAAGTTTGGAATTTTTTACTTTCTTGTCTCCTTCATGGATGTTCTCCAGAGTATCCCACATCTCTTTGGTAGTGTCTTTGTGCATTACTTTGATAAAATCTGCTTCACACAATCCATTCAAGATAGCATTCATGGCTTTTGCGTTAGCTACAAAATCTTGTTTGGATTATTTCTCTGAGTCAGTTGACTTTGGGGCATATCCTAATTCGACAGCACCCCAAACTTCTATTCCTAGAGACATTATGTATGTCCTCGTCCTGATTTTCCAGAAGGCATAATTTACACCTGTAAAGAAAGGGGCTTTATTGGTTGAGCATCCTTCTTTACTAGCCATTCTAAGAACCTATAATCTCCTTTCAGTTGTTAAACTGGTAGAAAGGAACCTGCTCTGATACCAATTGTTGAACCCTTAGTTAAACTGAGAGGGGGGGGGGGGGGTGAATCAGTTTAACACATTCATGGTCTTTTAAAACCTTCTCATTAAGCCTTCTTTACACCTTCATTTATGTTCAAATTAATATGTGAGAAATCTTAGAATGTGAGCAGCAAGTATTAATATAATATAACAGTAGACTTAATATGAGAGCAGCAGGTATTAAGCAGATGATATAAATCAGATCAACACATAAACATCATGCATAGAGACACCATATATAACTGGAAACCCATAAAGGGAGAAAACCACATCTTATTATTGTTGTGATGCAAAGGCAAGCTCCAACTCCCTCTCACCACTATTTTTCTGCAGGAACCAACCTACAAGAGGCTCCAACCTCAATTCTGCAAGCTACAACTTGCAAGGAAGCACCAACTCCCTTCAATTTTCTGCAGGCACCAACCTACAGGAGGATCCAACCTCAGTCAGCTACAACTGACGGCTATCAAGCTGCAACTTGATAGGGAAGCTCAAACTTCCTCAATTTATCAAACTGAATGTTTGCTGATTTACTTCAGATATCAGCTCTGTTTTTTAGCTTCTCTTCTTGTTCTTATTTTCTTAATCTTCTCTGCCTTTCTTCTTCTATACTCTGCCTTCTCTATATTTACTCTCTCTAAAACTCTTTTATGCATATCCAGTTGATATTATATATAGGGTTCCTCACATGACTGTTTGTATTCCTGTAGGAATTCGAAATGGATAGTCATACCTCTTGGTCTTCAGCCTTCTCATTTCTTTTTAGCTTCACTCATAAAAATGTAACTGTAGGTGCTCATTTTAACATTACAGTGGGATATTTGCTCTCTTCCGGAGACTTGCCAATGCATCACAACAATATAAATTTAAATAAAACATTTACATTCAAATTACAAATGAGAACTCCAACTCACTCGTTTTGTCTCTTGGCTTGCTGCGCATTTGTCTTTTCTCTGACTGTGTCTTTGTCCTTTTCGGCTCTGTTTGTTTTCTTATTCGTTGTCACAGGGTTACGGCCATATGCCATACTTTTTTAACTGTGCTTTTATATCAGCCCTTTTTATATATATGCAACTGCTGCCTTTAAATCCTGGCACATTCCAATGGTTTACACACATCAAGTGTCTTGTTGATGTGGTGAGTTCCGCAAGCGGAACATACATACATCGCAATTATTGATAATCGCCCTCCACCTTAAGCCGAGGTCCGTGGGTCCACAAACCACACGACACATTTCAATAACAACGCCTTTTATATATATAACCCAATTTCATTTCTCAGTTTAATCACACAAAATTCCTTTTCCACTATCACAATAAAGAATCGTGTTAATACTTAACAAATTCCCTTTTCGGCCCACTTGCCACGCTTTCCGATGTGATCTATTTCTCCTCCAGAAATTTCCGATTGCGATTGATCGCAATCGCAAGTTGCCTTGCTCCGATGCGATTGATACCCTCCACAAATTTCCGATTGCGATTGATCGCAATCGCAATTTTCATTAACCTGTTCCGCTGTGCTTAGATTTTCTGATGTGATGAAACACTGTTCATTTTGGATGTGCCGATGTGATGGATCTGATGCGATTAACCACTGTTCATTCAATTTTTCCGATGCGATGAATTATTTTCTTTAACGCGGAACTTAAGCCTGTATAAATCATAGTTTATAAGTCCATCGGGTCCGAACTTCAATCGCAATCGCAACTTCCTGTTTTCATGTTCCGCTGCTTTGTTTCTCTCCGATGCGATTTGGTCCCACCTTATGGTACTTTGGTTATTTGTTTATCATAAAGTGCTCCACTTATAAATATATATATTTATGCTTTGAACCTTTGTTTATATGATCCGAGCTTCATCGCAATCACAATTTCTTTGTTTATATATGTTCCGACACATATCAATTACGATTTATAAACCCATCGGGTCCAGGCTACAATCGCAATCGCAACTTCCTGTTTGCATGTTTCGCTGCTTTGTTTTTCTCCGATGCGATTGGGAAAGGGTCCCACCATATAAAAATTTGTTTGTTTTTAAAACCTTTGGTTCTTTGTCCATAAAGTTCTCCATATAAATATATATATCTATATAAGCTTTGAGCCGTTGTGATTAAGCCGGAACTCAAACCTATCAAGACACAGATTATATGCCCATCGCGTCCGGGCTTCAATTGCAATCGCAATCTTTTAATATCGTGCTCCAACGGTCTAATTTTTTCCGATGCGATTGACCACTATTGTGCCGTAACTCAAACATATATTAAACATGATTTATAGACCCATCGGGTCCAAGCTTCAATCGCAATCGCAATTTGCAGTTCATATGATCCACTGCCAACCTTTTTCTGATGCGATTGTTGAGGGTGCCACCATATAAGGCTCTTCTGTCCATTCCATTTATCATAAAGTATGCACTTGCCAATGGTTTAAAAACAACATTGCTCGTCGAGCCCACGCAGCATTGCACCCTACCTTTGTATATTGCGCACCGTATAAATATATATATGGTTTGGGCTTTTGCATATAATGTGCAACATGAATAAAGCATTGTATATATATATAGGCGTCTGGAGTAACGATTCCCAGAATAAGGTTTATATATATATACTTTGCTGCTTTAATCTTTAGTGTATCTTCCAGCGGGAGTAGTGATTCTCGGAAGTTGTTTCTATATATATACCTGCCACTTGGGTTAAGATTCCTGGAATTTAGGTATGAAATTTCTCTGCCTTTTCTATGCTAACGGCTCTGCCTCTGCTGTGATAATGGCTCTGCCTCTGTCTTTGCCTCTGATAACGACTCTGCCTTTACATTCGCTGCCTCTGCCTCTGCCTTCGCTGTACATATTACCTGCTGCTATTATTTGCCTATATTTACATCTGTTGCCTTCTTTGTTTGTCTCTATCTTTGCTGCCTCCATTGCCATCAATGAAAATATTTCCAATAGGTTTCGGGTAAGAGAATGGCCGTTGGATGACAACATCCAATGGTGGAGATTACGTGCGAAGATTAAAAGGGGGTGGTTGATGGATAAGCGGTGGAAGTTTATATCAAAGCCGTTGATTTTGTAAAGATCAACAGTGGGGAGCGATCGGGGAGACATAATGAAGCAGGGCCACTTTTTGATGAAAATATAAGAAATACAAAGGAAATGAGGAAATTTCCTTTGGCAGAGATAAACACATGAAAAAGGAAATTTGGGGTTTTGGGATGATCGTGGACTGTCGGATCAGATCTGCCCATGAAATAAATGGTGGAGATCGCTCTAAGAAATCCTTCAGGAAAGGGAGAGGGCGATAGTATATGGCCAAATTTAATTTGAGTCATTGATCTACAGAGATTGACAGTGGGATACACCACACGATAAAGCACGATAAAACAGGGGAAAGCGGTTTCGTAGAGTAAAACAGGCAGTATCGCGCGGTGAAATGGGACAAAGGTGGTTTCACCTTTTTGAACGCGGTATTCCTTGGAAGGTGACACATGTCTTTTTAAAACAGCCTATATCGCGTAACTTTTGAAAATTAACCTCCGTGCTAAAATTTGCACGAAAATCTGTGTGGGCCGTCAAATCTAGGCCCTTAGATCTAACGGTGGAGAGAAAACACGAAACTGACTAGATGTGCAATGAATAAAAGGCATGGTGGTTTTAGTATGGATCGTCCGATTAGGGGATCGACAGTGGAGATTACTTCTGGAAGAAGGCAGGACCTACATGGGGTAGGCCTGTCGGGATCAATACAAGTCCTTGGATGTACAAAATCAATGGTCAGGATTCGATCTGGGGTATAAATGAAAAAACACAAAGGTGGAGAATGGGTTAACGAAGACCGTTGATCTACAGAGATCAACGACTGCGGATTGGCCAAAAAAATTATAACACGGGGTGCATGAACTATAACCAAAGTTGGGAAACGCATTCTGGACCATCTAATCTGGACACGTGGACAGCCCAGATGCAATCGGGGCTCGGCGATCGGTGGGGCAGATAACATGGAGTGTGACGATGCGATTGATTGTCAGCCGTCGATCTGCAGATCAGATCGATGGCAGAGAATGGATCAGGGAATGTCAATCAGGGGAGGAAATAAAATGCGCCCGATGAAAAAGTGCCAATGCGATTGATTGTGAGTCGTCGATCTACAGATCAGATCGACGGTAGAGAATGGATCGAGGAATTTCAATCGGGGGAGGAAATAAAATGCGCCCGATGAAAAAGTGCTTATGTGATTTGGCGTCATCCATTGATTTAGTCTGGGATTAACGGTGGATATTGTTTCACATCATACACCAGCGGAAAACCTTTAATACATATGAAAACCCAAAGTTTAATGAAAAAAAAACAAATGTTTGATGTATCGGGGGTGGGTTTATATATATATGAAGTGGTCTGGCGCCCGAGTGTGGGGCCATTGGTCTATATGAAATGCGAGGGCCCCTGCACTTATACATAAAAGGGCTAATCGGGATCGAGCCTTCAGGCTTGGTCTTTCAATCTACCCATTTATATTAAAAAACATTGCATGGGCGTGTTTAGACCAAACTTAGGAAAAGTGGGTTTATAAACTTTGCAAAGGAAAATAATGCATCGAAGATGAGTTATACAATGTTTTAGCACCCGATTGCGGGCACAAGGGTTACACGAAGTGATAATAAAATTGGGGGTTTATGCAATAAAGGGCCAATCGCAATCAGAGATTTCAATAAAGGGAAAATAATTGCGCACTATGTTTCCTCCGATGTGATAAGCACCGAAAGGGCTCAGTGCTTGGTTCTAGCGCCTGGGCACATGTGGGGAAGTGTTTTAGTACTTAGCCCAATGGGGCTTAAGTCCATAGTTTAAACAAACTTATTTTTTATGAATTTTTCCAAGGCTTTTGATGGATTTGGAGGTTTCGGTAAAGTCTAAAAATGAGTTTTAGACTTTGTAAAAGGGATTTTCACGAAGGGAAGAAGGGAAATCATAAAAAATAGAGGAATTTTGTGAGGAATAAAGGGGTAAAAATGGAGGTTAGTTTTGAGTGAATAAGGGGAAAATGGGATTTTTACAGCAGTCTTTTCTTCATGGAAAAACAACAGAATTCCTGAGTTCAAAAGGGGAACAACAGTGATGATTTAACCAAAGGACAGAATATCTTCAGAAAGAATTTAAGAATCAACAATTTTGGCAGCAAAGTTGTTTCTTGAAGGTTTTCCAAAATGATTTAGCCACCAGTTGGCATGGAAAAATTTTATTGGTGGCTAACAGTGGCTCCACTTGGGGATGGTGCGTTTTTGAAGGTATCAAGAATTTCAGACTTGCATTCTCTGGAGGCTGATCAGTGCCTAGTCCATTGGGATGTCTTTCTTCATTTGGGTGGTCTTCTTTTTCCTTGAAAATATTAGCAGCCATGAAAAATAAATGGATTTTCATCAACACCAGCTATATACCTACCCAATCCTACTGATCTAACATTTTTTCTTCTTTAGAGTGCACTTGGATTGGAAAACTCTCTCTCAACATTTTATTCTTTTGAAAGCATAAAATCTAATCTATTTCTATCCTTATTTCTCCATGAACTCAGATTAAACAGTTGATTTCATATGCTTCTCTACCTAATCTGTTAATCTGTTAGGATTAAACAGTCTAACAGATTTTTATTCACTAACTTCTAAAACAGAAATTTAAAAGCATACAAGTCAGGATTGGATAGTCTAACTTGTTGCTGATCTATGGCATAAAACAAAAAGTTGCACATAGACATTATTTTGTAGAAAATTTAAAACAAAATGGAAGGCTTAATATCTGAAAGTTCAAGCACTTCCTTCATCTTTTTTCAGCTTTGTTTTTACTTATGTTTGAGTTGTTCTTTGTTTGTTCTCTGGTTTAGATTTTAAGCTGATTGGAACCAGTTTTACCTCTGTTTTGACTCAGGAATTAAAACAAATTGGAGTTATTCTTCTCTTTGAGAACTAAGGTTCATATTTTGAGCATGTTTGAACCTTTAATTTCTAACCTAATCTACCTACTAATAAGCCAAGATTAAGTTGTTTGGAAAATCGAATTCACTAACCTATCAGCAGTAAATTTAAAACTAATTAGCCATGATTTAGGTTGTATGGCTAATTAGAAGTGTGTTTCAGTAGTGGCATTTGAGCTTGCACACTTTCAAAATTTTCTTCTCTTTTTTGGTATGGGGCTGTACCTTTATTGTTTTTACAATCTGCCCTCTTTTCTTTCTTTTACTATTTTTGTATTTTTATTTTTATAACTTTGAATGGAACGTTCAAAATTTGATATTTACAATGAAAAAATAAAATTCTTTGAAACTCATGATTCCTGGCAGAACTAATGCTTTAGCATCCTGCCATTGACAGGACCTCCATACAGATCTTCTCCATTCAATTCTTTCAAGAAAAATGCCTTGTGACCCCTTTCAGCATGAACAATATAGGGACCTTTCCACAAGTTCTCAAACTTGACATGTTTTCCCTTCTCTTCTCTCCTTGGATCCCATTTAAGAACAACATTTCCAACCTAGAAATTGTTTGCCTTAGTCCTCTTATCAAATAGTTTCTTCACATTTTCTTGGACTAATTGCGTCCTTTCATAGACTTCTTCTCTGGTCTGTTGTAAATGGATGGTTTGATTGATTCTCCTCTGCATATCATTCTCTTCGACCTACACTTCTTGAAGGAGTTTCATGACTGGAACTCCTAATGAGGTGGGAAAAAATGCATCCATGCCATATACCAGTTGATAGGAAGACATGTTTATTGACTTTTTGTAGTTAACCTATCAGCCCATAAGGCATGAACCAGCTTACTGTGCCATGATTTCTGATTCTGTTCCAACAGTTTTTTGATGATATTGATGAGACTCTTGTTGGAATATTCAGCTAATCCATTTCCTTGGGGATAGTAGACAGTAGAATGGCCCAAGGTTATGTGGTATTTGTAACAAAAGTCAACCATCTTCTTAGATTTGAAAGCAGCAGCATTATCTGTTATGATTTTTCTAGGACAACCAAATTTGGATAGGATATTTGTTTCAAGAAACTTGATAATGGCAGATTCATTAGCATTTCTGGAGGGTATAGCTTCTATCCACTTGGTAAAGAAGTCAGTGGCCGTGAGGATCCACTTATGTTGAGCTGAGGAAGATGGGTGAATTTCCCCAATGAAGTCTAAACCCCATTGTTGAAAAGGTGCCTCAACTCTGATAGGATGTAATGGTAAGGGAAGGATTTTTCTTTTGCCATAAAAAATTTGACACTTATGGCAAGACATGACCAAATTTTGAGTATCTGGGAAAAGGGTAGGCCAATAGTAACCAGATCTAAGAATTTTGTTTGTTGTGGCCTTCCAGTAGAGGTGTCCTCCACATTCTCCGTCATGCAACTCATGCATGATTTTTCCTGCATCATCTTCAAGTAAACATTTAAGCAAAATTCCAACAACATTTTTCCAATATAATACCCCATCTAAGATGCAATAACTTAAAGCTTTTTGTTTCAAAAATCTAGCTTTAGTTTTAGACAAAGAAGGAGGGGCATTCAAATATAAAAGCACATAAATAATGTCAGCATACCAAGGAGAATTCAGAAATGTCTCCTCAATGAAAGGAGCAGTAGATTCTTCTATTTCTTCCAACACATATACCATATTCATATCTAGTGCTTGGAAGTTAGACTCAGCCATAAGTTTCGCTAATCCTTGCCCTTTGACTAGTTTGGTGGGCGTGATTTCTAAGTCATACTTAAGAATAGTTGCAATCCATTTTCCCCTTTTACCATCAGGGTCTTGACTTAGAATGTCCTTGACAATAGTATGTGGAACAAAAGAAATTATGTGAGAGTGTAAAATATAGACCCTAAAGTCTTTTAATGCTTTCACTAATGCTAAGGCTTGCTTCTCCATGATGTTATATTTGAGAGGAGCATCTCTTAGGGCCCTACTAAAGAAAGATATTGGTTGTTCTTGCCCCAATTCATTCTTTTGAAGTAATACTGCAGCTATGGTATGTTCAGATGCAAAAGAAAAGATATAAAATTCTTTGGTGAAATTTGGACTAATCAGGACTGGTGTTTGAGTAAGAGCTTGTTTGACCAGTTCGAATGATTGTTTAGCTGGTAAAGTCCATTTTACACCTACATATTTCTTAAGCATGTTTGTAATGTTTTTTAATAGCTCAGCAAGATTGGGGATAAACCTCCTCAAAAAATTAATCTTTCCAATGAAATATTGTAATTCTTTGAGGCTTCTTGGATGGCTAATTTGTAATATGCCATCTATCCTTGTGGGGTCTATCTTGATTCCCTCTTCTGAAATTATATGGCCAATAATTTTACCTTCTTGGAGACCAAAGAGTGTTTTCTTGGGATTCAATGACAAGCCAAATTTCCTACACTTCTCAAAAACTTTTCTTAGGTGAATCAAATGTTCTTCATCAGTTTTTGAGAAAACAGTTATGTCATCAAGGTAAATGATTATGAAATAGCCAATGTCTTTAGAAAAGGCTATTTCCATGGCCCTTTGGAAGGTGGCCCCTGCATTCATTAATCCGAAAGGCATTTTGACATACATAAAGGTGCCCCAAGGTGTGGTAAAAGCAGTTTTGATTTGATCACTTGGGAGCACTAACACCTGGTTGTAACCCGAGAACCCATCTAAGAGGGATATCCTTTTTGACCCAACTACCCTTTGAAGTATATGGTCCATCTTGGGTAAGGGGTAGTTGTCTTTTAAAGAGGCTCTATTTAAATTTCTAAGTCAATATAGAGCCTGATTTCCCCTATTTTCTTTCTAACAGAAACTAAGTTCGATACCCATTCTGAATATCTAATGGGTACTATGATCACAGCATCATGCATGTTTTCAATTTCTACCTTAACTAAAGGCAGTAAGAGAGGGTTTATTCTCCTTAGATTTTGTTTGAAAGGCTTTTGATTTTATTTAAGAGGGATTTTGTGTTGAATGATGCTGGTATCATATGATTTCAAATCTTTGTATCCCCAAGAAAAACATCTCTAAACTCCTTGAACAACTCTACGTATTGAAATTTTATGTGAGCTGGGAGAGTGCTGGACAGTTTAATCATCTTGGGTTCTACTAGACTACCTATGTTATGCTCTTCTACATTTGTTTCCACAGGCTCCATTCTCGGTTCTTTGGCTACATCGTTAAAATCGAAAAGGTGTTCTAAAGGTGTGAGACCTCTTGGAATTTTATCATTCTTGCATTGTAAAACTTCCAAGTCTTCTTGGTTTGCGTTTTCAATTAATTCTGCTTCAAAAGCATTCTCATAATGATTTATATCAGCAGAATAAGTCATTTCAACTTCTGGGATTTGTTCAATATACAAACAGTTTTCTTTATGGCTGGTTTCTGATATTGGTATGCTGAAATCGTTTTATGATTTCAAGAAATCATCTATGCGTTTGTCAGAGTCAAACACTTGCCAGTGATCTTCGTTATCAGGCACAGTAGGTGTGTGTTTTACCTTTACGCTAATCTGTTCATTTATCTCAAGTATTTGGCAATTGCTGGCATTGAAAGCGAGTTCATTTGCTAGATGATTTAGTGCTCTAGGAATGAAAATAATTTCATACTTTTCAAAGGTTTTCAATAAATCAAAGGCAGTGTTCCGATATTCCCTAAGCCTTGGATTTCTAGCTGAGTATTCTCCTTTGATTTGTCTTATGATAAGTTCAGAATCTCCTAAGATTTATATCTTTTGGGCTTCTAATTGTTTAAGAAATTGTAAGCCTAGGAGAAGTTCTTCATACTCAGCAATATTGTTAGTGCATGGGAAATCTAATTTATATGAAAAAATCTGATTCGTATTTTGAATCCAAACACCTGCCCCTACTCTTGTTTTATTACAGGATCCATCGAATTTTATTGTCCAAAGTATATTTGCCTCATTTTCATTTTCTTGTTGCTATTGATTTTCAATGTTTTGGATTTGATTCGAGGGAAGATTTGATTATTATGGTGATCATCTTCGTTACACAAGATAAAGGAATCTAAACTTGATTGAATAGAATAGATTGGAGAGTTGTTTGGTTTGTCTATGTTGCTCACCATGTACTTCATGTGAGATTCCATATATAGTCTTCTGTTTTGGTTAAAAACAGGGATGGTGGCATAAGACATGTCCATTTGAAGGCTTCCCTGAAGTTTGGCTCCCCATGATCTTGATAAGAGAATGCCATACTTAGGGGGAATGTCAGCTACAACTATTCCATTACTAGACTCTTAGTAGGGATTAGAGCTAAGTTAACACATAAATATTTTATTAGACCCAAACATTTGACTCTTCTTGAGTCAAAAGAATACAAATCTTTGTATGGTTTAGTAATTTCTAAGCCTAAGATTTCCATCACTACCTTGGGCATTAGATTGTGTGAAGCTCCAGAATCTAACATGGCATTGTGTAAAATTTTCTCATGTATGTTCAAACTAACATAGAATGGAGGGACAACCCCTTCTTGATATTTCCCTTCAACTTCTGGACCAAAAAACAACTCAGGTTTGTCATCTGTCAATTTTAAGGTGTCATTATCACTTCCTAAGTTCAAAGCTTTTAAAACCTAGTTTTTGTACACTTCTTGGGTTACTAGTTCAGCTAGGGGGATGGTAATTTTTATCTTGGAAATCTCTCCCTCAAGGCTGAAAGGAAAAATTGATTTGTTGATATTTACATCTGTCTTTTCAATTGAATTATTTTCAGTAGCTTTAATTTGTTGAATTTTGTTTGGACTGGTAAATGGAATTGTTTTGTTAGGACCGCTAGCTGAGGTGCTAGGAGTAATCTGTTCTGCATTTGGCTGGATGTTTTTCTCTTTGTTTAAATATGGTTTTTTAGCCAAAATGATGGGTTTGTCTGCTGTCTTCTTAAGCTGACTTTCTGTGTTTTTCTTGACAACAGTACTAGTGTTCTTATCCTTTGAATTGTCTACGTTCCATTTTCTCCTAAGATCATATTGTTTATGTACCTCCATGATTGCATTTTCGAACCCCAATCTATAATCATCAGAATCTTCATAGGTGTTTGAACTTTGATCAGAGAAGAAACCTTGTTCTTCCTCAGTGAGGAAAACATCATCCCCACTGTCTGATCCAATCAAGTTTACATGAGCTTCTCCCAATCTTTCCATCTCCCTATCTTCCTCATTTTGATCTACATAGTTTTGTTGAAAGGGAGGTCTAACCTGTTGGTCACTTTCCTTTTGCTTTTCTTGATTTTTTTCTCTCCTATAATTCTGATTTCTATTTTTGTTTTGGTTATTTTGAGGTTCTCTTGGTGGCACTCTATCATTCAGATTTATCTTTTCAAGCATCCTCTCCATCACCTTCACTAGGTTGTCAATTTTTGTGTCAGAAGTTGAGGTTGAGGGTAGTAGGTCATCTTTATAAGTTACCCTCTTCTCTAATCTCAACCTATTTCTTTTCTCAATTATGTTTGCTTCTACGCTCACAGCTCCTTTCTGCATGTCTTCTAAGGTTACGTAATCTTTCTCCCTTAACTGATAAGTCATTTCAGCATCAAGGCCTTCGGGATACCTTACCAAGGCCATGCCTTGGGGAGGTTTCATGTGAGGTGGAAGAGCATTGTAAACACTATTGAACCTAGTGGATTAGTCATGAACACTCTCCCCGTGATTTCTCTTGAGGCTACTATACTCTGCTACTATTTGGGGAGGGTTCTTTTTGAGTTCCCATTTGTTGATGAATGTTTGATGCAAGGTAGGGAGATTGTTTATGTTGTTAGGAGGTAGGTTTTAAACCATTTCTTTACGTCTCCTCCTAAACTTTGGGCAAAGATCCTCATCTTCACAGTTTCTTCTTCTATCTCCATGTAATCGAATGCATCCTCCATCCTATCTACATGATGTTGAGCTGTTGTAGACTCTTTTCCAGTGAAATGAGGGATTTTGGATTGATAATCATTTTGTAAGGGAAGCAGAGGTTGTGGAAACACTAATGGGGCATACCATCTTTCCATGGCTAGAAGTAAGGGTGGATTTACAAGAAGTGGATTTACAGTAGTGAAAGTGTGGTGAAGAGGAGTGTTTTTCACAATGGTAGTATGGATTGGAGTGGAAGAAACACTTGGGCTAGCAAACTGATTTTGAGCAGACTTATTATGGAAAAGGCTAAAGTGATGTAGAAGTTGGGAATTAGGAGGAGTGGAAGGTGAGGCTTCTATACTAATGCTTTGTTGCAAATATGCAATGTCAAGAACAATTTGGTTTAAATCACCTTGAGATCTAGTTCTAAAGATGTTCTTTGTATGATGTAAATCAAAGTGTGAATCCTCTAAGACAACAAGGTTTTCAGGGATAGATTTTGTTCTTAAGAGGCTCCTATTAGCAACTAATTTCCCAGAGTTAGAAGTCTACCACAGAATTCTCTCTGGATTGTCAACGATTAAAGGAGGATTTGGGTCTGGATGGGATCTAGTGTTGATCCTATGTGAAGCCAAACTTTCTTTTTTTTTCAAAAAATGAGAGAGGTTAAAGTTTTAAGGACTTTTTTTGGGATTTTTACCTCTCAGGATGTCTTATCTAGCATGGGACTAGGCTTCTAAACTTCTTCAAGGCTGGTTAACACAGTCCTAAAGAGATCTAGGGACATAGGTGAGTAATAGGCCTACTGGGGCTAGTGGAGTCGCCAGGTGGAAACTATTTAGCTTCTATGAAGGTAAAAATTGGATGGTTCCACCACCATGTTTATTATGAAGCCAAAATGAAATTTTTTTGGGTTTTTCTGAGTTATTTCGGTCTTCTAGGTTATGAGAGTGTCCTAAGTCTGATTTTTCACTTAGCTAAGGTGTTCAAACAAACAGAGTTTACTCTTATGGCTTGGTAACTGGTTGCTTCAAGGTTTGATAAGGTCTTAGGGGAATCCTAAGGGTCACTTAGTTTGTCACTGATTCAATTAAGTCCTATCATGATTACCATTTTTGTTAGGTAGTGCTTGAAGAAGGTTACTTATGTCATACTTGGATGGGGAGTGTTTTGTTTTACATATTTCACTCAGTGTCCCACCGTGATCACCATTATGTTGGTGTCCCGTGTTTCAATAGTTTGGAAAATCAAAAGACAAGGCAACATCAAAACCAATCTTTAGAGTTACAGGATCTAGTCCTCTTGTTCTCAGAGAGGGATCTCTCAAATTATTATTTTTTTTGAAAAGGTTTATCTTGTGTGCTTTGAGTATCGGTTTTAGACTAGTTATTAAGTGCAAGTGTTTGTTTATTTGTTTGGTTGAATTGATACAACAGAACATAAAAGGTCTAGGAAAGATAGATAGAAAGGGGAAATGTCAGATTTATTGGGCAATGGAGTCAAAATGAGGTCATGACAAACTTATCAATGGATATGGGATATCAAAGGGAAAATCTAACTTGGCCGCAGGATCCTTTGGTTTTGGAATGAGATGGACATCAATGATTTGGAAAGAGAAGTTTAATTCTCAACAAAGGGAATTTGATAGCGCAACTTGAACAATAAAGAGCCATTTGATAGATAGGGCTAACCATGAATTCTACAAATCACACTTCAAGAAAATAATGACTTCAAAACAACTTTCAAAATGAAATCTAAGATTCGGGGAACACCCTATTTCCTCAAAGATTTTATTTCAAATGACTTAGAAAACATAAAATATTCACTGATAAATATGGTCATAGAAGAGGGAACACCTAAATACATCTATGATCACAACTATAAAGACCTTTAAGCCAACTGTTCAAGCAAGGGAAAGGGGCAAGATCAGAAAAGACCTCCTTGGCTCACTGTAAACAAAGAAACTTCAAAGGGAGACTTCAATAACAGCCTTTAAGTGGCAGCAGACAAGCAGGGAGAACCATAAATCATGCTGAAACCAAATTTTCGAACTATTAAGGAAATAAACAAGCATGAGGACTAAAGAGAGAGATTAAAGACTCTAAAATACCTCAGCAGAAGAAAACATAAAACAGTTAAGGATAAATAGGTCTAAGGTGCTTCCAAGAGTCATTTCTTATCCTAAAACTTTCATCCTACTGTAGTAAGAATTTATGGAACAAAATGAGAACAGGGGAAAACATTAAACAGATCAGAATACTTCACCAACATCCAAGCTCATGGATCCAATGATAGAGCCTTGTCAAGAACAAGCATGCAACAACATCATCAGGGCTTCCAAGACTTCAATTTCTTCTTCAACTTCCACGGACTATGTATTATTTCAGAGAGTTTAAGTATTACAACTAGTAATCAAACAACCAACGTTTACAATGGATTCCTCAACAATTTTTTATAGAGGAATGAGGAGGTTGAAAGAGAGAAAAGATCTTATGAGTTCCATTAATACAGTTAATGCTTCTTGTCCTTTGAGGGGCTCAAGGGAGAATTTTACAGATATTTCCTGTATTAATTGGTTTACATTAACTATTTAAGCTTTGTTGGAAGCTTATGTTGACTTTAAGGCTCTGTGTCATTTTTTGCAATAACTCTGCTGATAGTTTATATTAGCTTCTTTGATTCGAAATAACTATTCAGCTATAAGGGGTGGATTTTCTCTATTCTGGTCATTACTTCGGCCTTTGTTTGAATGTTGTGAAGGCACAGGTGGCAATCTGGTAGCTGAGAGGAATCAATTTTCCTCTGACGAGGTAGTGGAGGTATCCTCTATCTGATAAATATCCTTGATTTGACTTTAACTGTTTTTAATTCAATGGATAGGCATTTGATAATCGACTTTTAGCCGTAATCCATTAAACTTTATAATTAATGCTTAATCCTTCATTTCTGCTGTGTGTGGGTCTTCGACACTGATACTCTTTGATTTTATTTAATTCTCTGTGTCTTGTTATGTGCAGGTATGTACGAGGTCCACATGGCATCAATGCCCATGAGTCATTGATGAAACGTGAAATTGAACCTGTATATGGCTTTCCTTTTTGATGGACAAAATTCTGGAGGATCGTCATCCTCGGCTTTCATTTTCCTTTTAAAACATTTGAAAGCCTTTTAAATCCTGCACAATACAAAAATCATTAAGAAATCCTGCATATTTAGTAAAAACTGCTTAGGAGGTTTCGGGTGAGAGCATGGTCGTTGGATATGATAGCATCCAATGGTGGAGATTGTGTGTGAAGATTAAAAGGGGGCAGTTGATGGATAAGTGGTGGAAGTTTATATCAAAGCCATTGATTTTGTAAAGATCGACGGCGGGGAGCGATCAGAGAGACATAATGAAGCAGGGCCGCTTTTTGATGAAAATATAAGAAATACAAAGGAAATGAGGAAATTTCCTTTGGCGGAGAGAAATACATGAAAAAGTAAATTTGGGGTTTTGGGATGATCGTGGACCGTCGGATCAGATCCGCCCACGAAATCAATGGTGGAGATCGCTCTGAGAAATCCTTCAGGAAAGGCAGAGGGCAATAGTATATGGCCAGATTTAATCTGAGCCGTTGATCTGTAGAGATCTATGGCGGGAGACACCACGCGATAAAGCATGATAAAATAGGGGAAAGTGGTTTCGGAGAGTAAAACAGGCAGTATCACGCGGCGAAATGGGAGGAAGGTGGTTTCACATTTTTGAACGCGATATGCCTTGGAAGGCGACGCGTGCCTTTTTAAAATAGCCTATATCGTGTAACTTTTGAAAATTAACCTTCGCGCTGAAAGCTGCGCGAAAATCCGTGTGGGCCGTTAGATCTAGGCCCTCAGATCTAACGGTGGAGAGCAAATGCGAAACTAACTAGATGTGCGATGAATAAAAGGCATGGTGGTTTTAGTATGGACCATCTAATCAGGGGATCAATGGTGGAGATTAGTTTTGGAAGAAGGCAGGACCTACATGGGGTAGGCCTGTCGGGATCAATACAAGACGTTGGGTGTACATGATCAACGGTCAGGATTCGATCTGGGGTATAGATGAAAAAACATAAAGGTAGAGAACGGGTTAACGAAGATCGTTGATCTGCAGAGATCAACAGATGTGGATTGGCGAAAAACATTATAACGCGGGACGCATGAATTATAACCAAAGTCAGGAAATGCATTCTAGAGCGTCCGATCTGGACACGTGGACGGCCCAGATGAAATAAGGGCTCGGCGATCAGCAGGGAAAAGAACATGGAGCGCGACGATGCGATTGATTGTGAGCCGTCGATCTGCAGATCAGATCGACGGCGGAGAATAGATCGAGGAATGTCAATCGGGGGAGGAAATAAAATGCGCCCGATGAAAAAGTGTCGATGCGATTGATTGTGAGTTGTCGATCTGCAGATCAAATCGACGGTGGAGAATGGATCAGGGAATGTCAATCGAGGGAGGAAATAAAATGCGCCCGATGAAAAAGTGCCGATGCGATTTGGTGTCATTTGTTGATTTATTCTGGGATTAACGGCGGATATTGTTTCACATCATACACCGGCAGAAAACCTTTAATACATATGAAAACCCAAAGTTTAATGAAAAAAAAAACAAAGGTTTGATGTATCGGGGGTGGGTTTATATATATATGAAGTGGTCTGGCGCCCAACTGTGAGGCCATTATCCTATATGAAATGTGATGGGCCCGGGGCTTATACATAAAAGGGCTAATCGGGATCGGGCCTTCGGGCTTGGTCTTTCAATCTACCCATTTATATTAAAAAACATTGCATGGGTGAGTTTAGACCAAACTTAGGAAAAGTGGGTTTATAAACTTTACAAAGGAAAATAATGCATCGAAGATGAGTTATACAATGTTTTAGCACTCGATTTTGGGCACAAGGGTTACATGAAGCGATAATAAAATCGGGGTTTTATGCAATAAAGGGCCAATCGCAATCGGAGATTTCAATAAAGGGAAAAGACTTGCATGTTGTGTTTCCTCCAATGCGATAAGCGATGAAAGGGCTCAGCGCTTGGTTCTAGCACCTGGGAACATGTGGGGAAGTGATTTAGTACTTAGCCCAAGGGGTCTTAAGTCCATAGTTTAAACAAACTTATTTTTTATAAATTTTTCCAAGGTTTTTATGGATTTGGGGTTTCGATAAAGTCTAAAAATGAGTTTTAGACTTTGTAAAAGGGATTTTCATGAAGGGAAGAAGGGAAATCATAAAAAATAGAGGAATTATATGAGGAATAAAGGGGTAAAAATGGAGGTTATTTTTGAGTGAAGAAGGGGAAAATGGGATTTTTACAATAGTCTTTTCTTCATGGAAAAACAATAGAATTCCTGAGTTCAAAAGGGGAACAGCAATGACGATTTAACCAAAGGACAGAATATCTTCAGAAATACTTTAAGCATCAACAATTTTGGTAGCAAAACTGTTTCTTGAAGGTTGTCCAAAATTATTTAGCCACCTGTTGACATGGAAAAAATTTATAGGTGGCTAACACATGTAACATAGCTCGTGGTGCTCCCACAATTGTTTTATTCTTTCTTTCTGCTACCCCATTTTTTTATGGGTTATGAGGTGCAATCAATTCTATCTAAATTCCTTCTTTAGCATAGAATTTCTTGAATTAATTAGAGATATACTCATCACCATTGTTGCTCCTTAGAGCCTTCACCTTCTTCCATGTATCTTTCTCTACCAGTGCTTTTAACTCACAAAACTTGGAGATTGTCTAATATTTATTCTACAGAAATAATATCCAACACTTTTTAGAAAAATCATCAACAAAAATCACATAATACCTATGCTTTATTTTGGAAGGTGTAGAGAATGGTCCACACACGTCTGAGTGAACTCTCTCAAGGATTGTCGCTACTCATTTCTCCTTCTCATGAAAAGTAGCTTTGTTTATTTCCCCATGGTACATCCCTTGCATGTGTCTATTTGTGCAAGAGTACCATTTGGAAGACCTATAGAAATTTGTTGCATGATGCTCAAAGAACTATGGTGTAGATGGACCAATCTCTTGTGCCATAACTCACATGTATCCCAGCTCACCACCTCCCCTACTTCACTACTCAATGTTGCACAACCATCTACATCAATTTTGTAGAGGTTCTTCACACGAACCCCAATCTTCTTTACTTTTCTTCTGGCTTTGTGATGAAGGAATGCCTTTCCTTCATTGAAAACTAGATCATATCCAAGATCCTACAACATAGCAACTAAAACTAAATTATTTTTCAAGCCTAGTACATGCATGACATATTTTAATATGAAATTTTTACCTTATTGTCTTTGGAAAGTAACTGTACCAATCCCGGTAGCATTATACCTCTCGTCATGACCCATCTCGATGTGCATCTGAAGATCCTTCTCCTCCAAGCTACTAAAGAGTTCTTTGTTTCCTATCATGTGGAAAGATGATCCACTATCCAAGTACCACATAGATCCCATCACACTTGATGCCATGCATGTGATGAGAGAGAATTCCAACTCAAACTCTGAGGCCAAATATTCACCCGTTGCAGCTCCCAGAGCCTTATTGTTGTTGTTCTTATTTTTTGGACAATTTGTGGCATAGTGTCCATGATCATGACAATGAAAACATTTCACCTTTGACATGTAATGCTTCTTACCTTCTTTTTCGGTCTCAGATTTGGAATAGGACTTATTCTCCTTCCCCTACTTTTCCTTACTAGCTAAGGCATAATTTTCCTCATCATCAGTTTTGGATGAGGATCCATCCCTGGCATTCTGCCGAAACTCATCTTGTACCAAATCGAACAATAGTCACTCCTAATCTAGTAACTTATCTCTCCCATTCACAGAGTCCTCGTAACTATTCCAGATCTTGGGAAGGCCTAGAAGTGTTAGGCTCACCAAGTTATCATCAACTATAGTAATCCCAACACTTCCAAGCTCATCTCAACATTGAGTGAACTTGGTGAAGTATTTATGGATTTTGTCACCCTTCTCCATTTTAATTTTCCTGAGCTTGTCCTTGAGTGCCAATTTTCTGTGGTCACTCTTGCTTTGAAACAGATCTGTTAAGGCCTCCCACATATCATATGGATTTTCCTTTTCAGGGAGACTCAAGACAATCTGATCTCGAACTCCCTCTAATAAGACCCTCCTCACCTTTTCTACCTTCATCTTCCATGCATCAAGAAGTTGGGCATCCACTGTTGTAGGCTTGGGAATATCATTATCTATGAATTCCTTCAACCCATTGTCCTCCAACACTTCATCCATCCTATCCTTCCATGAAATATAATTTGAATTGCCCTCGAGTGCATATTCAAGTCTGAAGCCATTCAAATACATCTTGATCTGCTTCTAGCTCCAAAGAAAGTATATGCAAATTTTAATATTGTTCAACACAAACTCAATTTATTCTCCACTATTTTGATTCCTGGTGCTCTAATACCATGTAGAAAATATCTAACACAACTCTGATACCATGTATAAAACCTCTAACACAGCTCTGATATGATCTATAAATTACACTAATGTTTTCAAACCGATCATGTAATATACTAAAACAAGATACTGAATCCTTCTACAATATTTTTGGAATTTAAATTAGGATCACTCAATCACATGAAAGTAAGAGAAAGAAATAAATCAATCGCACAACACAATATTTTACTAGGGAAAGAAACTGCTCAAAATCCCTCCATCTTTATTGTATAATCAACCAAGGAATTGTGAAACAATACAATGCATGTGTGCTCACAAGAACCTCATACACTCTACCAATTGTTTCACACTGATCTAGGAAAATTTGGACCAATACATAGCCAATTTCCTGCCCACCTTCAGCCTGCCTTGCTCATGCAATCCCTAGGAAAAATAATTCCTATTAAATAGGAATTTGAACCTTCCTTGACTGCACAATCCATCATCGGATTCATGTGGCTTTATAACTGCACCTCGGAAATTAGCTAAAAATACAACTGATAGTTTAATTTCCTTTAACCTTTGTCTCAACTGGGTCGTCATCAGAATTGACATGCATGCAGTTGTTAATATTCAATCATCATTTACTTGGTATATCACTACTTGTGAATTAAATCTATTTTAATTCACTTGATCTTCCACTAGCTCATCAATTAGTTAGAGCTAATTAAACTGACTTTTTCTCAACTAATTTGTATTAACTGATTGCACTCACACCACACTAGTGCTACAACCGTAATTGGACCTTGTAAATAATAGAATCACTCTAAATGCCTATCCTTTGACCCTCCACTCTAAATTATTGAGCTAACTAAGTCTATCACACTTAATTAACTATTACAAGTTGTTATGAGATAATATTACAATTTATTTTCCAATTTATTTAAAAATTGGATGCCCACATTAGCACTAATGTGTCATTGTATTCCTCACTCAAGTGTGACCTGGAATCACACACTAGTATGTGGTGAGTTTTCTTGTTGAATTTCAACACCTTTTTTACATGGCCCTTTCCTTGAGTTCTTCTTTAGGTCAATAATCTCATTTGATAACTTGTTTATAACCTTCTGAATAATCTCAAGATCTAAAGCTCACTTTTATTTCTTAGTTGTAGGTGGTTTGGTGGATGACTCAAATTTCTTCTGATATGATAAAGGCTTATCACCTTGAGTATCAAGATTAGCCTTGAGGCTAAGAATAAAATTTTCAATAGCAATGGCCTCCTTAAAGGCTTGTTTGAGGTTTTATTTCTGGGCTCTTTTCACCCATATGAAAATATCAGCAGGTAAGTCCTTAACATAGTAGGCAACCACAGGGTTTTCGACAGGTATAGACTCAACAAGAAATTTGTTTTTTAAAGTTATGAATATCACATTGAAATCTTTAATTCTTTCATTCCGCTCCATTTTCATGTTAGAAAATTCCATGACTAAAAATTCAGGGGTTTTATCATCCCCGATTTTCTCTAAAAATGTAGTTTCAAATTGTTTCCATAATGTAATTCTTTGAGGTTGTTGGAAAAAGTACCAAGTTGAGGTATTTCCATCAAAGGCATAGGGGAACAACCTATAAATGACATCTTCATCACATACACTCTTTTTTCTAAGGGCTGGCATAAACCTTTTGATGTGATCATCTGTAGGATTTTTGGAATCAAGGTCAAATTTTGGGAGAAAAATATGAGGATTTATAGGTAAAAGGTGTTTTACTCATATTATAATGACCACATCTTGGTCAAGCCATGGGGTATAAGGGTTGTTCCTCTGGTTATTTCCTTGATTATTTTTCTTTTTGTTTTCCATACAAGGAAAACCTTGTGAATTAGTTTATTTTATTGATGAGGAACTTTCTTCACCAGAGGAATCCTCAGCATAAGAAAATGAAGAGGAGCTAGGTGGTGAGGGTGGAAGACCTGACCCTATTAGGATCATTACAAGGAAAATACCTTCTAGCGAAGGTTATAATGGCGGTTTTTAGTCTTATAAAATTGGAAAATTTGTCAAAAAAAACTCAACTACAACATTTGTTTGCAATAGTGGATGTTTTAGTGGATATTATAATAGAACTTCATCATAACAAAAAAACATTGGGAAACAGTAGGTTTTATTGGTGCGCTTCTGGAAAAATAACACTAACGTGCTATATATAAAAAATCACCAGGGCTATATACATAACTAAAATCATCAAGGCACCTGGATGCGGGTGCATTGCAGTGATTGGATTGGCCACCTAGGCGCCATGTGGCGGGACAACTTTCCATCCCATGCGCCTGCACATGGTCGCCCGCCCAGTGTTAAATGCCCGAGCAATCTGGTCTTAATTTTTCACTCTTCCACCTTCATTGTGATGTCCTCCTGCTGTAGAGCGTTAAGGGCTCTCGATTCTGTCACCATGCCTATTAAGCTTGCTACCCACGCTCATTCGGCCTCCATTCGTCTCTCCCTCCTATTATCTGTGCATGCCTCCCATTCTACCTTTCAACCTCTGGCTCTTAGCCCTGCTCAGCCCTATCCCAACCTTTCCATGGTGTTCTCAGGTGGAGGCAACTCCTCTCCTGTGCTGATGAGTGCTCCCTCCATGTCCTGCACCTCTTTTCCTTCACCTGTCATGCCTTGGTGTCATAGTATGTGATGTCGAAGAGTTGGAGGGTGTGGGCTCCCCTCCATACCACCTCTATCGAACGCCATGGGTAGAAAACTGAATCTTTTTGTGGGCTGGGAGGAGCTGAGCAAGCTCGACCCTATTTATATATCCACTCAATTATCCTTGCAGCTCCCTGTCTCCCCTCTGGCTTCCTCAAGTGTTCGGCCCAAAAATCTACCACACAATTCGATCATCCCACTAAAGTTGGCCTTCATCCCTCACAAGATGAAAGCTCTACCTATGCAGAACACCTCCAGCAACAGGTATTTTTACTAGCAGCAATTTGGGTTCCAGCGATGGTCGAAGTTAAAATAACGACGAAAGAGATAAGGAGGAGGACACCAGTCAGCTTGTTGCATCCTCCAAATAGCCAGAAACTCCAGGGTCACCACGGCTTTAGGCCACTAGCCACGCACTGAGCAAGGAGGATGATGACTCTTTCTATGTTTGTAAGATCGAGGAGGAAGACCCCAACTCCAGCAAGAAGAATGAAGGTCCACCCTAGTTTCATTTACAGGGTGCTCTTCTCTCTTTCTAGTTTTTTTGTAGTGTTCTCTAGTTTAAAAATGTTTTGGAAGACTTCGCTTCCAGGTTTCAGTTTAAATTTCACTACTGTGTATGCTAGTTTCCCATTCTAGGCAGCTTTTATTTTTTTCTACTGGTGGATTGGTTTCCCCAACTGAGGCAGTCCGTATTCTAGTTTCAAACTCTTGATACTTCCCTCCGGAGTTAGGTCGTCACGTCCGGAGGAAGAGATATGTAATATTTTGCCTTGTATAATATAATAGATATAGTCTAACTTAGAAAAAAAAAACCAAAATCACCAAGGTGTTGAATGCAAAGAACACCGGTTCCTGAAATGTATACAACCTCAGTGCGTATATATGACAAAAATTCCATGGGGCATTCTTTTCAGGAACGACACCAAGGAAGAAAAAAAACAATGTAAACCTGGTACTTTTATTTAAAATCACAGCTCCGATGTGTATGATTTGTATAAAAGCACTGGTGTGATACTTTTATAAAATAACTTGTGTTGTTAATTTGAATAATGCACCAGAGCTTAAAGCAATATTTTTTAGCATTGGTGAATTAGTTTTATGAAAGCACTAGTGCTTTAAGAATTACAATGCACTAGGGCATTAAATGAAAAAAATATAGGTGCTTGAAGAATATAACGCCCTAGTGTTGTCATTTTCAAAAAAGGCATTGGCCATGCAAAAAATCTTATTGTAATGGTGCTTTTAGATAAAATAATGCACTAGTGTGTGTTTATGTTATAGACGCACCAGTATTTTGTATGATATTTTCTCTTTTCTAGAAATATCGACCTGTGATAGTGAAAGTATTGTGATTTTTTTAATTCGTTATTTATCAAAAATTGACATATATATTATAACAATATTCATATAAATTAAATTTTGATTAGTGCTTTCTTGTATGATGTTAGGTTTAATTTGTGATATCATTAGATTTTGCATCTCTTCATTATAATATATAGCCATCCATGTATTTAATCAATGGTGTAAAATTTCATGATGACATTGGATAACGTAATAGAATAAACTAAAATTAATTTTATTATATATAAATAAGAGGCTCTTTGTCATACAAAATGGGATATTTATTTCTAACCCCTTATCTATCAATTGGGACACTACGTCCATTACATTAAACAAAATTTCTGATTTTCACAGAAAATTGTTAGAATTTATTGTAGAAATAATAAACAATTTACTAAGAGAAATAAACATAAAAGGCCAGCAACATATCATAAACATAAACACAAATGTTTTTCCGGGAAAAACCCCAAACTCCGGGGAAAAACCCAACCAATAAAATTTCATTAACCATTGGCCAAAACCCTGGCTAATCCAGCCAAGTGAGCCTTTACCGCTCACCTCCAGGCCTACCTTACAATGAAGTTTTCCCAGCCTTTTATAAGCTCCATTACATGCAATACCATGGGCTGAAAACCATGGGTGCACAATACCATGTGCCCCAAAACCACTACTATTTACCCTAGTCAACATTGACTCTATCCCGAGTCAAGTTTACCTAAAAATTCCCCCCTTAAACTTGACTTGGGGTTTCTTGACTAAATCCAGCCAAAATCGCTAAGTGAGACAACCCCGCTCACTCTAGCTCTTCGCCCCTTCAATTTTTTTTTACCCAGGGTAATTTTTAACTTGACATCCCCCCTATCACCTAAGTCTAACTAGACTTTACCGGTGATTACCCAGGGGTACGCATGCCATACCAGGTCTTACAGCAGTATGCCCATTTACATGAAAAAAATTAACTCCATTATAAATAAAATTAAAAATAATAATAATAATAATAATAATAATAATTGTTTCATTGTTTCTATTCTTTGTATGATCATTCTCTCATCTTCATTTGTATACCAAAACAAAGTTTCATAACCAATGTATGTCTCATGGTATCATCTACTGCTCGTTCATTGTGAAGCACCATTAGTGGCATTCTCAACGGATCCATCAATTCAGCAAGCCATGAAAATATTTTTACTCGGGCTCGAACCTGCCCTAATAAGAGGGCCTTTTCCATATATAGCATAACTATAACCATTGTCTTTGAGTCGAGATTGCTACCTGTGGCCCTCAACAGCTCTTGATGATGCATCAAGTCCCAAGATGTTGCTCATAGTCATTCGACAAGATTTTAAATTTCTACTCCTCTACTATCGAGGACGAGTCCACAGCAATTTTTGAGTATAGGAGGTGCAAAAAAGACTAAAGAAAGGATTTCTTGCTCTCTCTATCACCTGTTCCAGAGAAATGTATGACTCTAACATGGATGATACAAACATGATTGATCTTAGTGCTTTTTGATCTAGAATCTTACTATCTTAGGGCCTTCGGATTTCATCCTTCCTGGAGATATAAATCACCAACCCAAAAACCTAGAAATATCCATGCCTCTTGATCTAGCATCATTTTCTCTAGAACTAGTCTGAATATCTACCTGGTGGAGCTTCCCTTCTCCACCACCGGCCATAGTATTCCTCCTCCACATGGCCCTCACGGGACAAGTGTTTCCTTTTCCTCCTATCTGCGCTATCGACTATGGGTGTTTCAGTTGGATGCACTTCCATTCAGTGAGGTAAGTCGTGTCCTTCCATATCTATGCAATGAGGGAAATACTACTAAACATGAAACTTCCATACCAATTTTCCTTTCTTCCATGTGACTGGAGACTTCTATTTCCGCCATTTAGCAGCAAGAGAACCCAAATTCACTCGTCCAGTCCACTCCTGGGATGAATGATGCAACTGTTGCTCACCATCTGTAGTCGTCCTCACCCATTTTGCTCTCGTCCATTTCCACTGCAACTCTCCTTTGCGTTTTTTTTTTTACTTCTCGAAGACTTTGAATGAGAATTCTCTGCTTTCTCCAAAAGACTTCTTTGCGAGGAGAGCTTTATGAATGTGTGGCATCACTCTGTCGCTAACAATGGTCACATTCTACAAAATTTCTGCCAATTCCTCATCATGTGCGATGGCCAGTAGAATGTGGCAAGGGTTAATTCTAGACTTCTTGTTATCACAGGCATCTTCTCCAGCCAACTGCAACACTTTAGCGACGAGATATTGAAAGACACTGGCCCTTACATATCACTTCTCGCAGCTTCTTCACCCATTCAAATATCACGCAAATCTGCCTTTATCACATGCAGATCTAACCAGAACATATGGAAGCCTCTAAATGCAACACCCAGAAAACTAAAAACACCAACATTTGCACGTCTATGTTCCATATTTTCAACGTAAATGTAGATCTGCCTTTGCCACTTCGCAGATACCATGGAAATAATGATTTCCATACCTTGATGGCTTGCAAATATCTTCATCTTTTCTTGTCTTGTAGACTTTAATCTGGCCTACAACCATGAACATCTCAATGGCCTGGGTACAACAACTCCTTCTCTTAATATATTTTTTCTTGATCTGCCTATTCATGTAGACAACAAGCTTGCTATATCGAATCCTTGATGGGTAGTAAATAATTCCCTTAACAACCAATTCATATATCATCAAACGAGAAAAAATGAGAATATCTGCAGTCATATCTGTCAATCCCTCCATCCACCAGACCAATACAAACCATTGGCAATAGAAAACGTCCCTCTAAAGCCAAAATGTCTCTGATACCATTTGCTAGAATTTACTCCAGAAATAATAAACAATTTACTAAGAGAAATAAACATAAAAGGCCAGCAACAAATCATAAACATAAACACAAATGTTTTTCTGAGAAAAACCCCAAACTCCGGGGAAAAACCCAACCAATGAAATTTCATTAACCATTGGCCAAAACCCTGGCTAAACCGGCCAAGTGAGCCTTCACCGCTCACCTCCAGGCCTACCTTACAACGAAGTCTTCCCAACCTTTTATAGGCTCCATTACATTCAATACCATGGGCTGAAAACCATGGGTGCACAATACCATATGCCCCAAAACCACTATTATTTACCCTAGTCAACATTGACTCTATCCCAAGTCAAGTTTACCTAATAGAAATTATTTCAAAAAATAAAACAGCTTTCATTGATATCCAAATAGATCATCATTATTCATTGGAATTGTTTCCAGTGTTGGAGCTACTTTCCATGACTTGGGTTATTTGGACGATTTTTTTATTGATTTCATCGATTGTTTCTGTCTCATATGCAAACATAAAAATAAAGTGAAATGAGTGTATTTACATTGGTGAGAATAATGAAAATAAAATAAATAATATACATCAATCTAAATTGAATAGAAATGTAGCATAGAAAAAAAGTGATCCATGAACTATACACATGTTTTCAAAACCAAGTCTCATGCCTTATTGCAACAACTCTTCTATTGGCGTAGTTCCATACTTTGTTTCCTGCAATTTTTATACCCCTTTATAAATCATAAATTTAATATAAAGTATTTTTTTGTTCTATTAATTACAAACTCAGAGAAGTAAAACATCATAGATACTTAAAAATTCCACTTTTAATTTTTGATATGCCAACATATACTCACAACCCATATTTAACTCATGTCAATTAATTCTTCTTATGGCTCTTCTTTGTATGTTAGCACCTATTTGAATACATTCAAGGATGGTTGCTATAAAACAACATAAAATATACTAAAATGAAACCTTGAGTTGTTATAAGGAAATATTAACAATTACTCACAAACTTTGATATCAACCCTTTTCTTCATTTTCGTCCTATTTTACGTGTTGAATGAGTTCCATTTTATTTTATTTTCTACAAGAAAATACTTGAAAATTTATATTTAATGCTAAATTATTTATTTATATACTTGGGTGCATAAAAAATTGTCTTGATGTGTAAAAAAAAAGAGTTGAAAATCTCTATAAGAATCTTGGTAGTACTAAAGGAGTTGAAGTATGCATTTTATATGGTGAATGCGGTGTTTCCTTCATGAAATTATAAATCTAAGTATTTTTTTTGTGTGCCACATTCTGGAAAATTATTTAAAGACATCCCCTGAAGACTGAAAGAAAACTGCCTTGGAAGATTACTGAAGGAACTTGGTCAAAACCCTATTTTCTGGGTCAGCGCGTTTTCTAGTTTCATGCCTGCGCTAATGTCAAGTTGACAGTTCTGTCTTAGCACTGTTAGTGCCCTTATTTCTTAGAAAACCACGTTGATCACTTTCTGCCATTGTTTCCTCAAATGGAGGATAATCTTTGACCTCTAGAAATTCCAGGGCAGTGAGTTAGTTGTTAAACGGTGGTGATAGGGTCGAGCTATCTAATTTTAGATCTTTGATCTCATCCATTGGGGTTTATCCCTTAGAAAGTAGACCTTCCTCCTCCTTTCATGGGCTCCCAAACTCTTCTCCCTTCCTATAAATTGGCCCCATCCTTCCACTATTAGTTGGTCATTGTTGGGTTGGTCTGAAATCATGTTCCCTTTACATTCTTGCATTGTGATAACACCTAAGTTTTTTGGGAGAACGAATGCTTTAGAGCTTCGGTGAAGGACTCGTATTTTCACCAAAGGGAGGCCTCCAACATTAAGGCCTGGGTTGTAAGCTCTCTATTTTACATTCATTAATAAAGCATCTGATGTTTTCTTTCTATATTTGTCTAATCATTTATGCAAATATTATGGTACTCCTTGATCTGATATCTGATAGATAGTTAATGCTTAATGATTATTATGTATTAGATTATGTTTGATTTTGTTTCTTTATCATCTGTGGGTATTCATGTGCCACCAGTAGCAAGAAGTGAGCCTAAAAGGATCGTGGATCAAGGTCATCATCAAAAAGATTAGGCATAGCCTCAGGAAAAGGTACCTCTATCTCCTTTCTCATCACATTTTGAATATTAGCTACGAAATATTTGCATTAGAAAGTATCTCAAGTTGCTAGACCCACTCTAGGGCTAGAGAGATCACCTTGGTTTGTAGAGGGGATTATATTCACAACCGAATTGGAGACTCCACTAGAGAGCTTTAGCCTCTTAGCCTTCCTTTCCCAAGCTGATATTTGATCAGTTTTACTGATCATTGAAATCTAAGTTTGCTTAGGTCTCTGTTAGTTTTCATAGGGTTTGATAGTCATTTCAGTGTGTCAAGTCTAGTTTTGGTGTGGAAATATTTTTTGTTTTTCCTTGTTTTTAGCACCCAAAGTGTTTTCTGTTTTTATAGTAGTGTTTCCAATGGTGTTCTATATTGCACAGTCGTGTTGATTTTTATTTTAGCACCCTTATACTCATCACATAAGCATTTATCTCAGACATAGGAAAATTTTGGATTTCCCCTTATTTTTCCAGTGTGTTCTGGCCCCTAAATAATTTATGTCGAGTCTCAATGACCTCCTACCTGTGTGTTTAACTTGTTTTTATTGTTTGAATGAGTGTTTTCATTTCTTTGACTTGCTTGTGAAATTCGATGATTTTTTACGATTTAAAACACCTTTTTCCGCATTTCTTCTGACTTGGTTTGAATTTTTTTGTCACATGCATTATTATCACTGCATTCTGATCTCACCTTCAATTTCACATCAAACATAAGATCAAAAATTGTTTGATTTACGAGTTTAGAAGAGTGTGTCTTTTTCCAAATTCAAAAGAAAATTGAAAGTGATTTTCAGTTTAATTCTTTGATTTGGCTTGTCTTTATTGTTTTGAAAAGAGAGTGAAAGTATTGCATTCATGTATTTTTTAAGCGATTTTGATTTCTGTTCGATTGAAATAAAAGTGAAAAGTGTATTTTTTGCATTTCTTCATTTGTTTCTTTCATTTTAATTTTGATTGCATTTCAATGTAAAAAGTAATTAAAAAAAACCATTTTTTTTTGCATCTTAGTGGAAAAGAGAAATGTTTACATTTTTTCAATAAATTTCATTTAGAGGAAAGTGAATTCGATTTGAAAGAATTGCATTTCATAGTTTTGAACTAGTTTAGGGGGGCATCATTGTTTTCTGCACTAATTGCACTTTTGTTTGCATCTCTTCCCTCAATAGTCTAGACTTCATTGAAATAGAAACATTTTCTTATTGCATTTAGCCTACATTTTAGGTTTCACGTGACATTGATTTTGAGCCAAAAACTGAAACTTAAATCAAGTTCAACTTTAAAATATACCCAATTTACCTTAAGGAGAATTGGAACTAACAAGAACATTTAAAGGTCTAGGCTAGAGACGTGTTCCGACGTCGTTAAACGTAGGAGCTATTGCTAACAGTCTGCGTTACAACCCGGGGGTGATATCCAATCCCACGTATGGAAGTATATTGATGTATGATAAATATATTTGGGGTGCTCTCATCGAATGGTTACGCATTAGAAATCACTACTATGTACTGGACTCCCACATACCATTGCATATATTTTGGGAGACATCATTATGTTGCAACCCTACCATAGGTGACCGAGTCAGCTGCCTTGTAAACGTGATACATTGAACATAGCATTCGTGGAGATCGGTTGTAGTACATTAAGTCCTTAGTCATTTTTTCTATCATGTATCACCAAGGTGTATTTATAGTTCATGGATACTTGGTAAACCTTTATGCCTAGTACACCCTTTTTTATTTATTTTTGTTTAATTCTAAAAATAACTTCCCATGAAACATCCTAATTGTGTATTTCTTCATCCTCTTCATCGCTTGGTAAATTGCATATTTTAATATTTTCACCTCTTCCTTTCTTGATCTTGCCTTGACAGGTCATCGTGGTTGAATCGTCGGATTCACCTCGTCATTCCTATGAAGGATATCAAGAGCCTCTTCCTGAGGTCCCCCAGTTTCTAGTTGGACCCCTTGAAGCTCAAGCTACTGAACTCGGGATTGTCATAAGTGTAAAACCCATTTCATCTTGACCACCACCTAACAATTCTCCTAGGAAAACATCAAAATACTTTGATCCGGAAAGCCCTGAACCATCTGCACAGTTTACAGTCTTTCTTGAGAATCTTCTCTTTAATCTAGTTTTGGTATTGCCTCAACAAGCTTATAATCCTTTTGATCAACTTGGCATTCCCCTTTCTGCTTCTCCACTAGCATCTCGCTATACTTCATGTCAGTTATTTCTCGATGAAATGGCATCGAATGTCGATGATGTACCATTTGTGAGTGCTGCTTAGAGTACTCTATATGAAACCACTAGTACCTACATTCCAGAAGCTACTTCATCCGTGTTTCCTCCTGAAAGCAAAATTTTCGGCCTCACACCTCAAGATTCAGGCAGTGGAGCTGAAATACCTTTTTTTCAAGTTGCATCTCCACCTCCACATGGGTATAACTCTTTAGAAAGCCTCATTTTAGGAGCTTCCAAATCCATATATCTATTTCTGAATCTCATTTGGTCGACGGGCATCCCCCTATATTTTGGCCCATTCATCTCGAATGTGGTTGCCACGTCTCAACCTGTCATTTTACCTACAGTCATTATTGGTCAGATGATTGTTTCAATACATCTTCTACCCCCTTCTCCCCATCTATGATTACCGTTGTTCCACCATTGAGTGGAAAATCTATGGTTTCATCTATACCTAGGGGGTAGCCTAATCCTCTTTATGTACCTCCCCTCTCAGGTGGGAGGACATTGAACTCTAGACCTGTTCTAGGGGCATGAAACCCTAATGCTATTATATCTGGAACATTTCTTTCACAACTGACGAATATTGTCGTAGGAACTGCTCCTTTGAGTGGTCAACCTACTTCAGTCGCATTTGTCTATCAGCAACCCCACATTCAGTATTCTCAGGTTCAACAACCTCTCCAACAACCAAATGTACCATATTCGTGTGCTCAAAAGCCCAACATCCCTCATCAATATGTTCAATAGCTAAATGTACAGTATCAATATGTTCCTCGACCAAACGTCTCTCAGTAGTATGTCCAATAGCCCCAGCTTCCCATATATGTTGTTGCGACTAACCCTTAGTTTGGTCCTTACACCCAGACTAGTTTGAATCTCCCTCTAGGTCAATCTGGTCCTCACCCCAATCAACCTGGTACTCAGTACCAGCCGCTTCCTAAAGGTCAATACCAGCAACCCCAGTCTGGGCCTCAGCTTGGTGCTCAATATCAACATATTCCTCAATACCATCAGGCCCAACCGGGACCTCAGGCTGAACCCTACGTTCAGTAGGGACCACAGGTTGGACCTCATGTTCACCAAGTACCTCACTATGGACCCTATATCCAGCAAGGTCCACAACCCCAAATCTAGCAGGGGCCTTATCAATAGCCCCAGCAAGGTCCCTACATTCAGTGGTAGCTGCAAAAAGGTCCTTACCAGTAATGGGGCAATATGCATATCCAGGAAAAAATATGCCCTATTGGGGACAAAATCTATGTCAACCAAATTGGAACCCCAACCTTTTTCTCCTAATCATCCCCCCTTTCCATTTTTGGCTACATTGGAACTGTTATATGTGTCAAAGATTAAAAATGAACCCATCCAATAATAGTTTCATTGGCCTCCAGTTCCAACCAAAATCCCGGGAGATTGTCCTAAATTTTAAGGCAAGTCTAGGGAAGACCCCCAAACCCATGTCATGACATACAAATTATGGTGTTCTTCTAACTCTTGGGTCAATAATTCAATTTTTCTTCATCTTTTCCACCACACTCTGACTGGTACTATGGCCAAATGGTATATTGAACTCCCTCGAGGTGTTTTCTTTGATTTTAACTCCTTGGCTATGGCTTTCCTTACTTCTAGTTACATGTCTGGCATGAAACATGCACCCACCTCCTCACCTAATTGCAGCATTCAACTGCTACTCACATTTTGGATCACATTCACGAATGGAGGTGTCGACATCGCCTCATAAAATTCAAGATACACGATCAATTGTTGACTGAATGGTTTACGAAAAAATTCGTTCCAAAGATTGCTAAAGATCTTGCCATGCATGGATGTGTCATGGAAGAGGAATTAATTACAAGAGCTCAATACTTATATTGGGTTTATTCCTAATTAGGAACTCTATATGAGCTCCTTCCTAACACGTCGCAACCTTCAAATGATCTCACATCATCGCAGTCTCCTATTACACCTCTGGCTGATGGCGTTATCCGCTCATGTTGATAGTAGTGCACCCAAAGCCTCCTTGAAGTCTAAGTCGACTACTATCGTTGCACCCTCCACTCCTTCCAGTAACTAGAAGAATCCTAGTAAAACATCTTAATTAAATGTTGTCCAATCTACCGCTACAGAAAAATCCTCGAAAGGTAAGAAAAAGGCTAAAGGAAAATCCAAATCTGATAACCCTAAATAGGATTCGAAAAAGTCATATGCTGAATATTCTTCAACGTGCAAGCCCAAATATCCTTATCTAATATGTGATGATGATAATTACACCAAGCATTGTCTTTAGCATGTTGAAGTTGCCCATCTTCTGAAGGGCACACCCAGGACTCTAGATGTCTTGAAAGAGCCTTTCCCCTCTCAGAAGACACAAATGGTAGATCAACCCCAATCGCCTGGAAACTCTCAAGTTTTCATGGCTAGCATAGAACCTATCTCTATTACTACAAGATCAAAATACTACCCCAATCCATCCAAATATCCTATGGAATCTGAAGTCACAGATCACCCTTCCTCTTCCACACCTCCTAGTTATGGTAATCGAGAGACCTAATAGTGAGTCCATCGCTCGACCACCCCAAAAAGGTGTTCTTTGGAAATCGTCTTACAATTGAACGTGAGAGCTGCACAACACTACAATATTGTAGAGGATCTAGCTCAATCTCCTTCGGGGATGTTGGATTTGGAATTCCTTTAGTTGTTTTCATCATAAAGGAAGGCACTATTGTCTGTTATTGGAGGCGTTGATCTAGTAGATTCCAATCTCATTAATTTTAATCTTGAGAACTTTGTTCCTCGCCTTCGATCTCAGGGAGCTTTTATGATTCAAATTAGCGTGATGTAGAAAACCATTCATAATCATTTTTTCAATGAAGGTGCTTCAACCTGCATCATGTCTATCGGTTGTTGGAAAGCCATAAACTCTTCTCCATTGAGCCAATCCCTGAACATTTTAGAAGATTTAGACGGTAGAGGTTCTCGGCCGTATGGTATTCTCAAATATTTTTTAGTTCTATTGGAGGGAAAGATAGTGAATTTAGAAGTTGAGGTGGTATATGCCAACTTGAATTATAACCTCCTTCTTGGACACAGTTGGACTCATGCCATGGTTTGCATGGTCTCCACCCTTTTTTGTGTCCTCCGCTATCCTCATCAAGGAAAAAGTGTGATTTTTGATCAGTTAGCTTTCTTTTTCTTTGATTCTTCAATAAGAAACATTACATATGTTGGGCATACCACTACCCCCTATGAGAAAATAAAGTCATTTCTATTCAAAGACTAGTCTCTTATGAGAATTTTTTCACTCCCACCTCCAAATGTGACCACTATCAATATGATATCATCTAGTCATCATCCATGGATTGTTCCTAGTCTCGAACAGCTTGAAATATTTGGTGACGTTATGTGTTTGAGCCCTACTAAAAAATGTATCAGAGTATTCTTATGGCTTCTGAGGTTGCATTTAAAACCAATCACCGATTAGTTTCTTCTCTAGACACTTATGCTCAGTCTCCCTAGTTTGGTTCTTGGGACTCCAATGAACCTTTGAATGATACTTTCCCCACCAACGAAAGTATCATGGAGGTGATGTCTCTTGAAGAAACCCCATGGGATGTTGGACATCATCGTTCCTTGTTTCTCCCGAACCTAGGTGACATCTCCGCCTATCTAGAATCCCATGTTTTGTCTGTACCGAATGGCCCATTTCAGAATCCCATCTTGATTCATGAAGTGTTTTCTAAAGGGAAAATGGAAAATATTACTCCAACCATTATGATCGACATCTCTGTCAGACCAGGGATCATCAAGAATATTCACATTAGTGCATCTTTTTCTCCTAAAAAGATCAAGATCTACACCGGGCTTTTCCAGGAATTTCGTGATGTCTTCGTGTGGTCATATGAAGATATGCCTGGCATTGATCCAAGTATTTTCATGCATGAAATTACTACCTATCTGGACTCAAAGCCTATTTTCGAATGGCATCGTCCTGTGCACCCAATAAAGGTTGTTGCCCTAAAGGGTGAAGTTGAAAAAATTCTCAAATCTGGTTTTATTTATCTCAAACCATTGACGAGTTAAGAAATAAGGGACCATCTGGGTTTGTGTTGATTACCGTGATATCAATCGAGCATGTCCTAAGGATAATTACCCCAATCCCTTTATTGATCAAATCATTGACGAGTGCATTGGGAGCGATATTTTTCCCTTTATGGATGTTTTTTCTGGATATAACCATATCAACATTGCTCCAGTTGATTAGCACAAAACTGCGTTTATTTGTCCATGGGGAACCTTTTCCTATAAAAATCTCCCTTTTGGCTTAAATAATGTACAAACCACTTTCCAACAACCTTTGTCATATTTTTTTCATGACATGAAACACATAGTTCAACCATACCTCAATGACCTTCCTGCTCATTCCACAAAACATTGAGATCACCTAGAACACCTCAGAGACATCTTTCTTTATTGTCGACACTATAAGTGTTTCTTCTACATTGAATCTGGTCAAATATTGGGTTTCGTGGTGTCAAAAGAAGGAATTTTAATTGATCCTTTTAAATTAGAGGCAATCATCAATTTTCCTCCTCCCTCTTCTGTTCATCAATTGCAAATATTGAAGGGGAAAGCCAATTTCCTTCGTCACTTCATACTGAATTACGTTGAGCTTGCCAAACATTTTAATTTCTTATTGAAAAAGGGAATCCTATTGATTTTGGACAAAATTTTCTAAATCTCTTTCGATTCTTTGAAACGATCCCTCATCAGTGCTCCTCTACTGCATCCTCGCAATTATCACCACGACTACTTCTTGTGTTTGGCCATCGTAGACGAAACAATTGATATGGTGTTAGTTCAAGATGAAAATGATGGTCAAGAGAATGTAGTTTACTAATTTATCCGTAATCTCTTTGATGCGGAGACCTGCTATGCTCATGTAGAGAAACTTGCGTTGGTTGTTGTCCATGTTGTTCAAATTTTTCATCATTACATTCTCTTGCGTAAAACTTTGGTGATTTATGATTGTAACCCCATGACTTACATTCTCATGCATCATTTTCTTGGGGGAAAGTACTCGAAATGGATTGTCATCCTTCAAGATTTCTACTTAGAGTTCACTATCGCTAATTCTAAGAAATCCCTTGTCTTTATCGAGTTGATCTGCGATCTTCCCACTGCGGTCAATCTCACTCCTTTTGAAGAGTAGATTCCAGATGAATCACTCTTTCTCATCAGTACTCTTGATCCATGGTATGGATACATCATCATTTATATCCAGATGCAAAATTTTCGGCCAGAGCTATCACACTCTAAGCGACGGTGGATTTGTTACCAATCCCAACCCTACCGTATCGTTGGAGACACTTTATATCACACTCGTGTTGACTTCGTCCTCCATCAATGTTTGACTCTCGAGGAAGCTATGTAATTTCTCAATGAGTGCCACTCTGGGGCCTTTGGTGTTCACATTTCTGGTTATGCTACTGCCCAAAAAATCCTTTGCGTAGGGTTTTTTTGTCCATCTATCTTTAAAGATTTCATTGTTGCAGTCTGAAAATTCCATGACTGCCGAATCTACTCTCGGAAGGAGCGCACCCCACCCTCACCCTTGCACCCAGTTGTGACCGTCGAACCATTTTCAAAATGGGGCATATATTTCATGACTTGTAACCCTCGCTCGACCGGAGGTGATGGTTATATTATCATTTTCATCCTATTATTTTACTAAATGGGTTGAAGCAATGCCTACATACGATAATGAAGGTATAATTATGGCGCCATTCCTATTTAATCATGTCATAGCTTGGTTCGGTGTCCCGAAAGAAATTGTCACTAACCATGGCTCTCATTTTCGAAATCACATATTGACAGAGTTCGCTACTTAGTTGGGGTTACATCATGATAGCTCCACTCCTTATTATCCATAGGCAAATGGCTAGGTTGAAGTTGTTAACAAATTTTTGGTAACGAAGCTTCAATGAACCATTGGGAAACACAAACAAGTTTGGAATCTCACGGTCTTATCAGCTCAATGGGCTTACTCAACTTCCGTTAAGATTTCCTATTAGATTCACACCTTTGCAATTGGTGTATGGTATTGAGGCCACACTCTCGATCAAGTTTGAACTTCCTTCTCTGAAACTAGTCGTCGAACTACTTCTTGGTACTTCACGAGAAGAGGAACATTTTCCTTTCCTCGAGCATCTCGATGAGACCTGAATACTTGTTGCTTTCATCATTGTATCACAAAAAATATGAGTTAAGGCTCAATATGAAAAATCTGCCAATCCTCATGTTTTCTCTGAGGGTGACTTGTTCCTACTTTACGACGAAACCCACGAAAAATTGGGAGTCTGGAAGCTCGAGCCAATGTGGCACGAGCCCTATATCATTCAAAAAGTATTGAAAAGAGGTGCCTATGAGCTTACATATTATGAAAGTAACCAATTGGTTGAGCCCCGAAATGGGCTCTATCTGAAGACTTATTATGCTTAATCATGAGTGTGATGCTTTGTACATTAGTGTTTTATTCATTAGCGTGCTTTGATTGGATTTTTGGGATGATTAATTTATTTGCAAACATGTTTCCTTTGCTCACCTTGTTTTCCACTTGGTTTGCAGATGTCATAGAATCATTACAACAGTTTTGCTGATGGCACTTGTCATAGCACACGGAACTTGTCTTTTGCAGCATGGGCACTCTTTTCCCCTAATGGCGAAGTTGATTATTTTACAAGGTGTTTTCTTGGGTTGAACAACTAACAATATTTTCAAATATATTGTGGTTATTGAGCTATTATCGGATTCAGTTTATCTCAGAATTAGAGATTGGGTTATTAAATTAGATTCACAACTCGTTGTGTTACAGTTAAATGGCCATTATTCTGTGTGAATCCTCAAAATTTTTGTATGTATTTTCGTGTTTGATTATTTAAAAGGAATTTTGATTTTATTACATATCAGCATATTCCAAGACGTTTAAACATATTAACATATACATTAGCAAATCATGTATTCGATAGACATATGCACGACATGTAAAAACCAATACATCATTATGATACACAAGTATCCATAGAAACATGCATATATATATATATATATATATATATATATATATATATATATATATATATATATATATATATATATATATATATCGAGTTTGTCAAGTGTATTACATCAAAATCTCAGAAATATGTTTGTTTCATGACAAAAATGGCTCTCTAAGCCTACTTGAATAAAAAAATGTAAACTGCGGGTTATTATCTGCCCACATTGTGCTCATGATAGTAGGTGACCGCCCGGATCACTTGCCAGAGTAAGCGATGCAGTCTGCTTGGAACCTCGCACATATGACTCTAAAAGCGAAGAGGAATATCATCAAAGGTAGCATACTCTAGGATGCCTCTCGTGAGGCCTACCAAGTTCCGCTCTATCTCGGCTAATGGGTATGCTCCCTCCTTGTAGGGAACATGCTCCAACAGGCGAGCTACCCTCCTTGTGATCAATGACATGCCTAGTGGTTTTTGAGGACCCATATCTGTAAGAAAATCATAATTTTAGATCTTAGAATACATGACAAAAACATTCAAAAATTAAAAAAAAAATAAAAACAATTTTTACCTACACCAGTCCACTGTGTGCCTAGAGGAATGGGTAGATTTGGATATCCCTTGAATTTTATGCCTACATATGCATATTCCTCAACCACGGTGAGTTGACAACAAAACCAACTAAATGACGTTGTCGGGAAATGCATCTGCTAGCCCCCGCCCTGACAAGGCATGATCTCACACCACTTCATCAACCTCGGGGCTGGATCATGGATCTCCAACTGCTGATACTAAAAAAAAGGTGCCCTCTCTAGGAAAAAGGTAACCAAGATGGACTTGTACCCAAACTGTTTCAGCCGACCTGTTTTTCACTTGGTCAATTGGCTCTTCATGTTAGCCAATAACACCTCGTACTACTTAAACATAGTAAGGGCTAGACAGTTCACCACATACTAGAATTGGTATTTCGTTGCCTCATGAAACGCATGGGATCCAGCCACCCGAGTCATGCATTGTAAAATCGTGCACAAGGGAAGAAATCTAATAAAGTATATCTCTATCTTCCCACTCTCAATCTTCTTAGCCCTAGGATCAATCTTCTTAGCCCTAGGATAGCGTCTTTGAATGAGCATATTGGTAATATCACCTCCTACGCGAGCTCCGGAGAGTTGGATCCTCTCCCCTCTCCTGGATAAGCCTATAATGAAGTAGATTTCCATGACATCTAATTCCAGTTCCTCATCTCCAATTATGAATATTTTGTGATCTACATCCCACGGTCCAATCAAATACTGAAGCAGCTCTAGTTGAGCTCTCAACCCTGATGTTTGGAAGAACTTCAGCAATCCACAATTACGCAATTTTTATCTTGTAGTTCTGGTTGGTCTTCCACCTCATGGCCTATTTCTTTCCATTTGATGACCATTTCTACTGAATTCGCCTACAAAACATGTTCAAATGACATTTTAGGAGCTTTCATCGGAGTAATTTTTGAAATAATCCATTGGAAATTGGTGGATTTCTCATTTCAAATTCTTCCCCGTGGCTAGCATGATTGTATGAATTAATTCGAATTTGGTAGTGCACTACCCTAATGGGCTAAGCGTGACCAGTGCGGGTCCGATAGCTCTAACCTGCGCTGATTGCGGGCGATTTTGAAATTTTAAATCCTCCCCCCATATCTAAATTTCTATGTTAAACACCTAAAGAATGGAATTAAAATTAAGAGGATATTTTGAGCTATTTTCTGTAGATGAAGAATCGTTGGATGGTGTCCTAGATCAGCTGCATCAATGATCTAAAGTTTGGAGGAAAAGGGGGTAAAATGCACTTCTCCAATTTACTCAAAATAGAAAGGTGAAAATGAATTTACTTTTTGTCTATTTATATATTTTCGAAAATATTTCGCCATTATTTTATTATTTTTCCTCGATATCAGTGATGTTTTTTTCTTTTTGTACAATAATAAGACCTTTACAATTTTGTTGAGTATTTCTGATGCAAATGAGTTTTATTTTATCTGTTTTTAAAACATGGTAAAAATAAACGAAAAAGGAACCCTCTAGAGTCAAATTTCAGCTCTTTTGTGACTCTCAAAAACTGAAAATATTTTTGAGTACTTGTTGTTTCGAACTCGTTAAAGTAAAAGAATTGATGTAGTCTCAGTATACTTTTACCCCTTTTTCCTACTGAGATTCACTATTTATGAAAAATGAATACCTTGATCAAACATGGTCAAGAGGGTCTCTCGGGTATTACTTTCTACCTTTTCGGATTCGAGAGATGATTTACAAAAAGGGACATGGTGGATTTTTCTTTTCATTTATTTTCAAACTCCTTAAACATGAAATGTTATTGAGTTACCCTTTCATTGGACTTGTTAAATATTAAATGCTGAAAGACTTGTCATCATTACGAGATCGAGTTCCTTGTTCATAGGGCTCATTAAAATTACTAGTATGGATTCATTCGAAGAATGAAATTACACACTCAACATATTTTATCCTCTTCACGCTAGCTATAAAAAATAATGAGGTAGTCTAATGGGGGGGGAATTGAAAGTGAACATCTTATGTGTATTTTGGGTAGCTTGTCACTCTTGAACATGAAACTTGTTTGCAGTTTGTGTTGGGTTGGGGATATCCTTCATTTTTCACTTTGCCTCCACAGGTTTGGGACATCCATTTGCCTCCTATTTGATCACCATTTCTGTCATCATGACCTCTGATCCCATTTGATTCAAATGTTTCTGCACTTGGGAGTCGTGTCACCAATATGTTCAAGAGAATTCCTTTTTGTCAAACGTCCTTTTCTTATTTTACGTCCTCTATTACAATCATGAATCACTCCAATCATCTTAGTATATCAATTGTTTCATGTCGATGATGTGGGAATCATTATGGCCCTCCTTCGACAAATCACTTCATGTCGACTTCAAATCATTATCTGGGAAGGTGTTTTAGAAAATTCTTTTTAGTACCTTGGAGCTTGCATGCCTCAATGGCAAGTTCTTCATGTTCGACGATAGGTTCACATCATTGACCTTCGATCGAATGATTCTACAAGTGTTTGACTTCAACACATTTATTCATGCTTGTAGATTGTGTTGCTATAACTTGAAGGTCATCATCATTATTCGTGTTTTCTCTTGTGCCTATTAAAAATTTTCATTATTGGCCAGTAATTAGGTGGTTTCTACCATGTTTGATGTTAGCACATATATTCGCATGGCTAGATTCATTGATTGGGTTGATTCAGATCGCAGTGAAGACCCCGGATCGCATCTGATTCTGATCTAGGCTGCAGAAATTTATTGAGTATTCATGATTGTATACATGATCCTATCTATATGGATGGTTGTGTCCATGTCGCAGATCCATTTCTATGATCTCTTTAGACGGATGGTCGCGACCATGTTGTGGGTTCATGTGTTATTTGGTGCCTAGTGCAGAGTTATGTCGTTAGGCATATTCATACCAGAGATGTCATATATTGTATTATGTTTGATTTTGTAGGTTTCCTGGCAGTGATCTGAGTTATTTTCCTCGGTTCATAAAGCATTTCAACCATCACTCCTCATTATAAATTCATCATTTAAGGGGCATCTGTTACACAGTAATTTTTCAACATGCTCACTTCCTGTCCCTGATCCTAAAGTACCTCGTGACAGAACCTGTGCAATGTTTTCACCATGGAAAAGTATGTAAAGACATCCCCTGAAGACTCAAATAAAATTGTATTGGAAGATTGTTGAAGGAACTTGGTCAAAACCCTATTTTTTGGGTCAATGTGCCTTCTAGTTTCATGCCTGCGCTGATATTAGGTTGATAGTTCTAGCTTAGTGCTGTCAGCGCCCTTATTTCTTGGAAAATTGCGTTGATCCCTTTCTGGTAGTATTTCCTCTAATGGAGAAGAATATTTGACCTCTAGAAGTTCCAGGGTAGGGATTTGGTTGTTAAACAGTGGTGATAGAGTTGAGCTCTCTGATTTTAGAGCTTTGATCTCATCCATGGGGGTTTATCCCTTAGAAAGTGGACCTTCCTCCTCCTTTCATGGGCTCCCAACCTCTTCTCCCTTCCTATAAATTGATCCCCATCCTTCCACTATTGGTTGATCATTGTTGGGTTGTTTTGAACTCTCGTTCCCTTTACATTCTTACACTATGATAACGCCTAAGTTATTGGGGAGAAGGAATGATTTAGAGCTTCGGTGAAGGACTCAGATTTTCAACAAGGGGAGGCCTCCAACATCAAGGTCTGGGTTGTAAGCTCTCTCTTTTACATTCATTAATAAAATATTTTATGGTTTCTTTCTATATTTTTCTAATCACTTATGAAAATATTTTGGTACTCCTTGATTTGCTAGATAGCTAATGTTTAAGTATTATTATGTATTTTTTTACATTTTTTGTTGCCTCTTGATCATCAGCAGGTATTCATGTGCGACCAGTAGCAAGGAGCGAGCCTAAAGGGATCGTGGATCAAGGTCATCATCAACAAGTTCAGACATAGCATCAGGAAATGGTACATATATCTCTTTTCTTGTCGCATTTTGAATATTAGCTAAGAAAGCTTTGCATTAGAAAGTATCTCAAGTTGCCAGACCCACACTAGGGCTAGAGAGATTGCCTTTTTTCATAGAGGGGATTTATCTTCATAACATACCCTTTCATTTTGGCATTGTTAACGTAGTCACCTACTATTGTGGAGGCGACATGTGTGTCATGGTCATTTATGTCACAACCCCACACTATGGCGACTTAAATCCACCATGGGCATTGTACGACACTAGTGAGAATTCACTTATTCTTAAACTAATGTGACATGGACTACGTCTACCCTCCAACACTTAGCCAAATCATCATTAAATAGTTCTTCAATTATGCAGTTGAATTAAAAATCCTTCACTTCACTTTACTTCTTTATCATTTTCTTTGTAACACATGCAATAACCATTAACCAACAATATGCAGCAACAATGGCATATCAAAAATATGCAAGAAAACAAAACAATTTACAATAGGAGGGGGAAACTCCCCCAAATAGTTTGCCCCAATATTTTATTACTTCTGCAAATATAATACAATGATATTTTACAAAGTTACAAAGGCATGGCAACTACTTGGCCCAAACCAACAAACTTGTCCACCTTGTTACAAAATCGTGCAGTATTCGCCTACACTATGTGATCTGTCAAGAAACCCCAAAAAAAATTCCCAGAAAAAATACTTACTTTAGCTTAGTCGTGTAGGCTCGCTAGGAAAGACTCACCTTTCTTGTCTCTCTTTTGTTGCGAAATTCTGGCTATCCTGCAATATCGCAAACTTTCCTAAGTGTGAACTGCCTCTTCAATATACTCCTCTTGGTTGACTTTCTTGATGCTCCTTGGTCAAGCTCCTCACTCAGATTTATACACTCCTTTCCATGTTGATTTATGCGTTTGATGCCCCTTCGTATTTTTAAGTTGGCCCAATAGTTGTGACGGATGCCCCTTCATGGTTGGGCACGACCCCGAGCCATCCTACCTATGTGTGAGTGGGTGACCCTTTTTTTGTGAGCACACCTCTGCCTAGAACTTAACTTGCCTTGTCGCTCACATTGCCACCCTATTGGTCGCTTCCTTGAGTCACACGTCACGTCACACGCTTCCCCCTGGCCTCACTCGCTTGCCTCCACCAATTGTGTTCCTTGCCCACTACGATGTTGCATTGATTATGCATGCCCGTGGGCATGGGTCTGTTATGTCATGCACCTCTCTTTGTTATGATATGTGTTGCCTCCATGCACTCTCCATTATGGTGGGTGCTCTTCCTATGACATGTCGGCTATTTCTGTGGGAACTCTCCCTACGACACACCACTTGTGTGGGCGAGCGCTCTTGTCGTACCTGCTACTCTATGCCTTGTGTTATGCTTGGTGCTCAGCCTCTGTGTGGGCACACTCTAGGTACATGCCTCACCAACTCACTCATGATACCCCATGTGGTCCTAGGTGCCCCTCCTCTTTGTGGGTGCGCTCATTGCATGGGCATGCTCATCGCACTATAAGTTATTTTTTTTCCACTTAAGTTTTCGTGGGTGGTCATGGGCGCCTATTGGCCTTGGTGCCAACTTGGAGTCCTGACATTGTCCACCACTCTAAAAAGGTTGTCTCCCTCGACAACATCATCTCGAAAAAAATCATTTTCCAAGTCTTCCTCATCGCGAAAACCAGATAACTTCATCAATGATTTTCTCCATGCTTATAACCTGTCACAACACTGCAAGAACATCATGTGTTGGTACCCCTTGTGTTGGTGACTAATTGGGTAGATAATCTGACCATAACTCCTCCTCCACAAGAACGCATGCTTCCTAGCATCCTCAAAAATATCATTTCATATTGTTGGCATATGATCCCCTATATTTTCCACTGCGGTCTGTCATTTCTTCAAGCGGTCTCATTGCCTTGAGCCCTTCTTTTGTTCTATGCTCAGAAAGAGGGTGGGGTGGGGAAGGTTGATGACCTTCCACCTCCATCTTCATCCTTCCCCAAAATATGTATCCAAGTTTCCACATATTCTTCTTCTAATCTCTGCATATAAGCCTGTCAGTCTTCCTTATGCTAGATCTTCGACTTCGCAACCTTGCATTCTATTGTGCCACCTTCAATTGCCTCTAGTCGTCCTGTCAAATCCAAAAAAATATCTGATAATGTTTTCATGACTTTTTCCTACTCCATGAGTTTTTCCTTTGCCTTGTTCAACCTCTCATAGATCTCCTTGTTCCATTGATCTTTCTCCACACTCATTGTTGTTATCTTATACTTGCCTCTCATGGTTTTCTTGGTTGGAACACTCTTTGGTTCTTCCTCCCTTCCATCATATATATATATAGCTTCTTCAAGTGTGGTACCACCAACGCTTCAAAGTACTTCATTAATTTGATTCCTAAGATTGCTTCAAACTTATCCATCCGAACGATCATAAATTCCACTTTACCTTTCCAATAACCAACCTTCAGTTCTACATTCTCTTCCACTCCAATCACTTGGTCTAGTGGATAGTTCACTACTTTGAGGCATGCTTGAGTTGGAACAAATTTCAACCCAATTTTCCTTGTTGCCTCTTCTATCACGAAGTTATGTGTTGCACTGTTGTCCACCATGGTGAGAAATGTTCCCTTCCTAATCTTCATCTCAACATAATCTAACATATTCCTCTCTAGATCGTGTTTCAGGATGGCCTTTGTTGTTTCCACCGCTCCAAAAATTTGCATGTGACTGCAATCGTTATCTCTTCCTTCTTCCCATTCAACTAAATAATAGTTGTGTCCTCTAGTTTTAAAGGATAGTTTTTCTCTGTGTGGTCACCCTTGCATAACCAACATTTCAATAGTTTCTTCACCTTCGGTTTACCACCTCCTACACCTCATCCTCCTTTAAATATTTCTCTTTCAGTTTATCGGGTTTCTTATTTTTCTCCTCCATCCTCTCGTCATGATGGTCCACCCACCTGTCAATGATTGCAAATGCTTCTTCAATTTTTTTTACCTTTTGCCACTTCACCTCATTGCATGCCCAATGCTTCAATCCAATGATAAATTTGAATACCTTGTCCTTTTCTTACATATCAGGTAGCTCCAAGATCACACTCGCAAAATCCTGTTGATAATCCTGTAAACTCCCTATTTTCTTGATGTATTTGATATTCGTACAAGTGTCCCACGTCTCATCTTGTGGGATGAAATGAGCCAACAATGCTTCATTCATAACTTCCCAAGTCGATATGTCCTCACCATCGCCATGGGAAATATGATCCACTCTCTGTCTCCACCACATCTTGGAATCCTTCATTAGGAATTGTGCAACAACCTTCACCTTCGCTTCCTCTGATGCAAGCTCAAACCATTCAATTTATTGCTCCATATACCATAGAAATTTCCCAAGTGTTTTCACACTTCTTAATCCATCGTACAAATATAGTTCTTTAATCTTGATGTGGAATGTACCTCCAATCAATCCCTGCCTAACTGCCTTCTTCAAAATCACAATCTCAATCCTTAACTTTGCGATCTCTTCCATGTCTTGGTCCCTTGCAACTTCAAACCCTTTAACTTCACTCACGGTTTGATCATATCTCCATTTAATATAATCGTATCGCACCTTGAGTTCTACTTGAATTTATCCCTGCTTGGAAAACTCCTCCCTAAGTTCAACATTCTCTACTTCAAGTGCATCCATCTTCATGTTCGATTCATCCATTCAGTCCAACATCTTGTTCATGAAAATTTCCTCAAATTTCATGTAGTCTTCACCCGTTACCTTTGGTTCCTCACCAATGTTTGCCATTAGTTTACTTTGAGAATGAGTTATGACCATAAAATATCCTTGTATCCCTTTGTTCAATAGCCCTAGATTTGTTGTCTTACCCCTGCCAAACTTCACCCTTCAACCTATCACTTTCCTGGTACCGATTTCTCACACGACGAGCAGTTGTGCCTCCAAGTCTTATTTTACCTAATCTATACAGCTTGGCTCTGACCTTGGCGTTCCTTTTCTCTTGCTAAACTCGACTTCAAAACTTCTACACATTTCCCACTTCCTTCGAAACAGGCTCTGATACCAACTATCATAACCCACGTTGTGGCAACTTAATTCCACCATGGACACTATGCGGCACCAGTAAGAGTTCACTTCTTCTTAATCTAATGTCACCCGGACTATGCCTACACTCCAACACTTGGCCAAATCATCATTCAAGAGTTCTTCAATTATGCAACGAAATTACAATTCGTTCACTTCACTTTACTTCTTTATTATTTACTCTATAAACATGTGATAACCATTAACCAGCAATATACAACAACAATGCGATATCGCAAATATACAAGTAAACACAACACTTTATGATGGGAGGGGGAAACTCCCTAAAATAGATCGCCCCAATATTTTATTACTTCTACAAGTATAATACAATGATATTTTACAAAGTTACAAAGGTATGGCAGTTTCCTGGCCCAAACCAATAAAATCGTCCACCTTGGTTACAAAATCGTGAAGCCTCCACCTGCACTATGTGATCTATCAAGAAACCCCAAAAATTATGCCCAGAACAAAGACCAACTTCAGCGCGGTCGTGTAAGCTCGCTAGGCGAGCCTCACCTTTCCCTACACTGTCCTAATATTCACTGTAATGTAAATTTATACATGATATTATAAATTTGACATTCTCATTTATGGTTTGGTCTCATGCATAGATTGTTATTGATGTTGTTATGTTTATTTCACATACATAACATTTAAATGAAAAGAAGAACAAGTAATAATATTTGGAGGCATAGTTCGAAAAAGATGATGAGAAAAATTAAGTATGGATATTTAGCCGGTATCGCACAACCCACCAACGAGGTGAACGGAATTGGGGGCATGATAGATGGTATCAGAGGCTGCACAAAAGTATGCAGAGACTAAGTATGTATGCAGGCTAGTGTTTCAGGAAGAAAAGGTTGGTTGCATAGCTTGGGGTTTCTTGACTTAGAGATCCTTGGCAAAACCATCCAAGCTTTGGTGGACACAAGTGCCACACATAATTTTAGGATGACCAATTTAGCAAAGGAAGTTGGGTTGCAAATTGTTCCCAAGGATGTGGAGGTCAAGGCAGTGAAATCCAGCACTAAAGTGTTGAGATTGGCAAGTGATGTACCAGTCTGAGTTGTTGATTGGAAAGGTTGTTTGGATTTCACAATGATGGAGATGAACGTCTTTGACACGATATAGGGGCAGGATTTTCTGAAGGGAACCAGGGAAGTTGTTGCACCATTTTGTGATGAGATAGTTTCGTTTGGAGACTCATGGACGTGGACTTTACCTACCCACTAGCAGCGTAGGGAAATGTCGGTGCAGCTTGTTTCTGCACTAAGTATGAGTAGGGTGATGAAGGGCCCAAAGATCGAGATATTTGTGATAGTTATTTGAGGATTCAAGGATGATGATGGAGTGGGGACGCCTATTCCGAGAGATATTTCCGATGTATTGGAGTGATATGCAGATCTGCTGCTTGATGATATACCAAAAGTACTACCACTGAAGCATGCAGTGGACCATAACATTGAGCTAGAGCCGGGGAAGAAACCCCCAACCAAAGCTCCTTATCGATTGCCAGGGCCTAAGTTGGAGGAGTTGAAGAAGCAGTTGAAGGAGTTATCCGAGACAGGTTTCATACGACCTTCAAGGTCCCCATATGGGGCTCCATTATTGTTCCAGAGGAAGAAAGATACGAATGAATTGAGGATGTGATATGATTATCGTGCACTGAATAAGCAGACGATAAAGGACATGTATCATTTGCCACTTGCTGTAGATTGTTTTGACAAGCTTGTGAAAGCCTGAGTGTTTTTTACGTTGGACTTGAGACATGGATATTATTAGGTGTGGATAGCAAAGGGGGACGAGAATAATACCACGATAATGATGAGATATGGGATTTTTGAGTTTCTTGTCATGCCATTCGAGATGTGCAACTCTCTTGCCATGTTCTGCACATTGATGAACGATGTACTTCGTCCATACCTTGATACATTTCTTGTTGTATACTTCGATGACATCGTGATTTTCAGTGATAACATGGAGGATCATAAAAGGCACTTTGATTTGGTTTTTCAGGCACTAAGGAAAAATCAGTTGTACTTGAAGAAGTTGAAGTGTATGTTTTCTCAAACCAGGATTTCGTTCCTTAGACATATTGTGGGTCAAGGTCACATACGGATGGAGTCGAGCAGAGTACAAACGATTAAGGATTGGGCTGAACTGAAGAATGTCCATGATATGAGAGTTTTCTTGGGGATGCCCAACTACCAACAAAATTTTATAGAAGGGTATTCCAAGATAACTGCACCACTGGCAGACCTTTTGATGAAGGACAAGCGATGGAGTTGAACAGAGAAGTGTCATGAAGCATTTGAAGAATTGAAAAGGAGGATGGTGACAACACCGATACTAAGGCTACCTAACTTTGAGAGACCATTTGAGGTCCACACAGATCCTTCAGATTTTGCGATTAGAGGGGTTCTATTGCAGGATGGGCATCTAGTGGCTTATGAGAGTCGAAAGTTACAGGATAGAAAGGGATGATATACGGTCCATGAGAAAGAGATGACTTCCATCACTCCTTGTTTATAGGCATGGAGACATTACTCGATTGGGAAGCCTTTTGTTGTCAAGATTGACAATGTTGCAGTAAGTTATTTTTCATCACAACTGATGTTGGCAGCAAAGCAAGCTCGTTGGCAAAACTTCTTTACGGAGTTTGACATGACTCTTGAGTACAAGCCGGGTAGACTCAATGTTGTTGCAGATGCCCTCAGCACGAAGGGACAGTTAGCAGCACTTAGGGAGGAAGATGATCATTCTAAGAGAACGAGGAGTAGAGTAAACATGACCTATCAGATGCGAGCTTTTTCGCTACGTAAGTGTTCGTGGTTTGTCATGGGCACCCGTTGCCAACTCGGGGTCCTGACAGTCTGCATCTCGCGCTGAACTAAGCTCCACTGTCTCGTTGATCTCACGGACATTTGCTTCGTAGCTTTGTAGAAAAAACGCGCTCCGGCACCAGCATCCGATGTTGGAATTTAATTCCAACTGCAACATAAAACAGTTGGACAGAAAATCCGATTGCTGTAGATATTTCAACAAGGTGGATGCCTAAAAGTCATGCAATAAATTTGCAGAAGTTATTGAGCCGGAAAAAAGCTGACTTCATTTTTCCAAAAGCCAGCACGTTAACTCCACCGCTTGCAGCATTCAATACGCAGATAAGATTAGAAGATATTTTGTAGTTTTAAATATTATAAGTCAAATATGTTTTTCACTTATAAATGTAATGAACAACAGTTCTTTTTAATGTTAGAGAGTTTGAGAAATATAAAAAGACAGAGAAGAAGACACAGCAGGAAAAACAGAGTCACTGTGTTTTGGAGCAACAATACATTCTACAGGCAGTTTTAGCAACTATCTGTGTGTTTCAGCAACAGACTGTGTGTAGTTTCAGCAACTGTCTGTGTGTTGCTGAAACACGAATCTGTGCAGAAACAGAATTTGTAAAAACAGATTATGAAGTTTTTTATTATTCCAGAACTGTAGTTCTGAAGAAGTTTGTAATTTTTATTGTCATTTTTATGGTTAATAAAAATAGAACTTTTCTCCATATCTTCTTTGTCCAGATTTATCTCATTTCTTTGTGTTGAGTTGAGGAACTTTGCTTCCTCTGTTTTGTTTGAAATTATCAGAAATTTCCATCATGGTATCAGAGCTAGTCTAGGCACTCAGTGAGACAAAAACAGAGTTTGTGTTTTCCACTGCAGGAGCTGTAAGAAGCTTAACTGAGCAGATTTCTCCAGCAAAGAAAGTTCTTGCTTGTTTTATTATACAGTCAGTATCTTTTCTTTACTTATACAGGTTAAGATGGCAGATGCTGGAACTGGTTTGAAAAATTCCCAACTGCCACAGTTTAATGGGAAAAATCACAGTTATTGGTCCATAACTATGAGAGCATTATTTGCTTCTCAAGGAATATGGGAGCTGGTTGAAACTAGCTATGCTGAACCTGCAGATGCAGCAGCATTGGCTGCTTTGACAGTAGCAGAAAGAGACCAGTTGAAGAGCGATAGGAAGAAGGATGCCAAAGCCCTCTTTTTTCTCTTTCAATTAGTACATGAGAGTGTTTTCCCACGGATTGCAGTAGCAACAAACTCCAAGGAGGCATGGGATATTCTCAAAACTGCCTATCAAGTCATGGAGAAGGTGAAGACTGCAAAGTTGCAGATGTTGAGGAGAGACTTTGAAACACTCAGCATGAAAGAATATGATACAATAGATTCATTCTTCACTCAGGTTATTGGGTTGATAACCCAGATAAGATCTCATGGTGAAATTCTTGAAGAAAGAAGGATTGTAGAGAAAATCTTGAGAAGTTTACCCTCAAGATCTGAAGCTGTTGTGGTAGCAATAGAAGAAACAAAGGATCTCTCACAGTTCACAGTAGATGAACTGACGATCGAGTAGAGGAACAGATTCCTCTTTTGAGCAAGCATTCAAGACTCATATGTCTTTCGGCCAAGGAAAATGTTGAGGCAGAGCAAATAACAGAGGTCGTGGAAGAAGCCAAAACAAAGGCAGATATAATCCTGCAAGCACAAGCGGAAGGAGCTGCAATCAGAACCAAGATGAAGGTTCAAACAAACAGCAAGCTCATGGACAAAGATATGACAAATCCCAAGTCCAATGTCATTATTGTAAGAAATATGGGCACTATGCTAATGAATGTAGTAAAAAGCAAAATGACATGAATAGTAGGCAGAATGCTAATTTTGCAAATGAAGAAGATAAGAATCCAAAGATTGTGCTGTTAACATGTAACGTTGCACAAGACAAACATGAAGATTTTTGGTTCTTAGACTCAGGTTATAGTAATCACATGACTGGAAATATTGCAATGTTTGCCAATCTGGATGAAAATGTGAAATCTGAGGTAACAAAAGGAACTGATAGCAAGATATCAGTCAAGGGTAAGGGCAGAGTCAGTATCCGAGCAAGAAATGGAGAACAAATGATTGTCCCAGAGGTATACTTTGTACCTGGTCTGAAATGTAATATTTTGAGCATTGGACAGCTCATTGACAAAGGTTACAATGTGTTCTTCAAAGATGATATGTGTACAATCAGAGACATACCTCCAAGTAAGAAGATCATTGCACAGGTGCAGATGACCAGCAATAGAATGTTTCCTCTCAAACTCAGGGCATATTTGAAGGAAGGAAGAACTATTGCAGCTGTAACACAAGAAGTCTTTCAGGAACAAGTGAAAGATGAAAATTGGTTGTGGCACTTGAGATTTGGACATCTCAATTTCGGAGGCTTGAATCTGTTGCACAGAAAGGGAATGGTAAAGGGATTTCCGTTGATCGAGAAGCCGGACAGTCTTTGTGAAGGCTGCATCTTGGGCAAACAACACAAAGAAAGCTTTCCAGCAGGAAAGAGTATAAGGGCAAAAGCACCCTTGGAAATTGTTCACTCTGATGTGTGTGGACTGATGCAAATACCATCATTTGCTGGAAATAAATATGTTTTAACTTTCATTGATGATTACACCAGAAAGACATGGATGTATGTGCTAAAATAGAAGAGTGAAGTGTTTGAGAAATTCTGCCACTTCAAAACTCTTGTTGAGAAACAGTGTGGGCATTATATCAAAGTGCTCAGAACAGATAGAGGTGGAGAGTACATCTCCAAAGACTTTCTGCGTTTTTGCAGAGAGAATGGCATACAAAAGTAGTTCACTGCGAGGTATACACCTCAGCAAAACGGTGTTGCAAAAAGGAAGAATAGGACCATTTTGGACATGGTCAGAAGTATGCTGAAGGAAAAACACTTGCCGCATGAGTATTGGACAGAAGTTGTCACTTGCGCAGTTTACATCTTAAATAGATGTCCAACTAAAGCTGTCATGAACAAAATACCAGAAGAAGCATGGAGTGGACAAAAGCAAATTGTCACTCACATGAGAGTATTCGACTGTGTAGCATATGCACATGTACCAGATCAGCTAAGGAAGAAGCTTGACAGTAAGGGGGAGAAGTGTGTCTTTATTGGCTATTGTGATGAATCAAAAGCATACAAACTCTATAATCCATCCACCAAGAAATTGATAGTAAGCAGAGATGTGCAGTTCATTGAGGATGAAGCTTGGGATGGAAGCTTAGAGAAGACAGTGAATGTGAAGACAATTGTGTCTCACGAAGAAGAAGAGGAAGGGACAGCAGCAAATAATCCTTCCTTGGTGGGTCTTCCTCCACCACAGCGAGTACAACAAACCACACCACAAGCTGGAATTCGAACAACCTTGAGAAGTCAAGGAAGTGCTTCTCCAAGCACACCGCAGGGATCAGAAATACCCTCAAGTTCGAATGGAACTCCAAGCACACCAAGAAGACCAAGATTCAGAAATCTGAATGAGATTTATGAACAAGGAGAGGTAAGTAACAATACCGGTCTGAATTCATTATTCGCTTTGTATTGTCATGTTGATGACCCAATTCATTTTGAAGATGCTGTAAATGAAGATAAATGGATTGAAGCAATGAATGAAGAAATTTGTGCAATTGAGAAGAGTAAAACATGGGAGTTAGTGGACCTCCCTGAAGGCAAAGATGCCATTGCAGTTAAGTGGGTCTATAAGACCAAAAGCAATGTTGAAGGCAAGATTGATAGGCATAAAGCAAGACTTGTTGTGAAAGGCTACAAGCAGCAACAAGGCAGAGACTATGATGAAACCTTTGCACCAGTAGCAAGGATGGAAACAGTCAGAACAGTGTTGTCTATTGCGGCACAACACAAATGGAAGATTTATCAGATGGATGTTAAATCTGCATTCCTGAATGGAGTGTTAAAAGAAGAGGTTTATGTTGAACAACCTCCAGGCTATGAAGTTGAAGGCCAAGAGCATAAAGTCTGTAGACTGAAGAAGGCTCTTTATGGGCTCAAGCAAGCTCCAAGAGCATGGTACAGCAGAATAGATGCTTATCTGATTGAGAATGGATTTGAGAAGTGTGATGGTGAACCCACACTCTACATAAAGGAGAATGACGGTAAGATTCTTATTGTTGTTTTATATGTAGATGATTTAATTTTTACTGGCAATGATGCTTCTCTCATTGCTGATTTTAAAACAGTCATGAAAATTGAATTTGAAATGACTGACTTGGGCTTCTTAAGATATTTTCTTGGAATTGAAGTAGACCAAAGTGAAAATGGTGTTTTCATTTCCCAAGTTAAATATGTAGAAGCAGTGTTGAAGAGATTTAACATGCAGAACAGCAAGGCAGCTGTGACTCCAACTGTAATGGGGTTGAAATTGACCAAAGAAGACAGCAGCAAGGATTTTGATCCAAAGTTGTACAAGAGCATAGTTGGCAGCCTCATGTACTTGACTGTAACTAGGATGGACATTATGTATGCAGTGAATTTAATCTCCAGATTCATGGAAAGACCGAAAGAGACTCATTGGCAGGTAGCCAAGAGGATTCTAAGGTATGTGAATGGAACGAAGGGGTTTGGTATTTTATACTCCTCTTTTGAAAGTTTCATGTTGACAGGTTACATTGACAGTGATTGCGCTGGAAGTGTTGATGAGAGGAAAAGCACATCGGGATATGTGTTTCATATGGGATCGAGAGCCATCTCATGGGCTTCCAAGAAGCAATCAATTGAAGCTTTATCAACAGCAGAGACAGAGTACGTGGCAGCAACAGCAGCAGCATGCCAAGCAGTGTGGCTGAGAAGAGTTCTCAGAGATTTGTGTCATGAACAAGAAAAGGGCACAACCATTTACTGTGACAATAGCTCGGCAATAGCATTGTCTAAAAACTCTGTTTTTCATAAAAGGACAAAGCACATAGACACCAAGTTTCACTTCATATGTGAATTGGTTAACAATGGTGAGATTGTTTTGCAGCACTGCAGAACAGAGGATCAGTTTGCTGACATCTTGACAAAACCATTAGAAAAGAAAAGCTTTGATCATTTCAGAAAATGTCTGGGTATGCAGAAAAACCCAACAGTTGAAATTAAGGGGGAGTGTTGGAATTTAATTCCAACTGCAACATAAAACAGCTGGATAGAAAATCCGATTGCTATAGATATTTCAGCAAGGTGGATGCCTAAAAGTCATGCAATAAATTTGCAGAAGTTATTGAGCCGGCAGACAACCGATTTCAATTTTCCAAAAGCCAGTACGTTAACTCCACCACTTGCAGCGTTCAATACGCAGATAAGATTAGAAGATATTTTATATTTTTAAATATTATAAGTCAAATATGTTTTTCACTTATAAATGTAATGAACAACAGTTCTTTTTAATGTTAGAGAGTTTGAGAAATAGAAAAAGACAGAGAAAAAAACACAACAGGAAAAACAAAAGAAAAACAGAGTCGCTGTGTTTTGGAGCAGCAATGCATTCTACAGGCAGTTTCAGCAACTGTCTATGTGTTTTAGCAACAGACTGTGTGGAGTTTCAGCAACTGTCTGTGTGTTGTTGAAACACGAATCTGTGCATAAACAGAATTTGTAAAAACAGAGTATGGAGTTTTTTATTATTCCAGAACTGTAGTTCTGAAGAAGTTTGTAATTTTTATTGTCATTTTTATGGTTAATAAAAACAGAGCTTTTCTCCATATCTTCTTTGTCTAGATTTCTCTTATTTCTTTGTGTTGAGTTGAGGAACTTTGCTTCCTCTGTTTTGTTTGAAATTATCAGAAATTTCCATCACCGATTGCATAGCGTCTTGGAGAACCTGGTCCTGTTCTCCCATTCGCCTTTCCAGTGCTTCGGAACGGAGCCCATTTCCTGATTGCTGAACCTCCGCCGTTCCGACCAGATGCCGGAATCCAAGAAACCGATCACCACATCCGACACGTAGTCGGACTCTGCCCACAGGTCGCCTCCGTTGGGCCCGTCAAGCCCGAGGAACTGCGTGGATCGTGTCGTCTGCAGTCGGCGTACTCGATCGGGAAGCATGGCGAGGATGCCCGGTGTTTTATCCATCTGAGCAGCTTCCTCCTCTGTTAGCCTCGCTGAGAATCCATGAAACACCTTCTGATAAACATGAACCAGCGCACTGTGTTGTACTTGTTGTGCATCCTTATGAGTGCTCGATTCAGTTTTCATGGCATCCTTGACAGAAGCAGCAACGGTTGATCAGTACCAGTGCTCGTGCGACGGAAAGATTGCCGGTTTTGAATGACTGTCCACTTGAACTATGAAGGTCTTGCGCCATTCTCCGGTAGATCCCCCCACCAACAATTGGCAGAGACAAAGAAGTGATAGCAACCAGTTCGCCAGCATTGTTTTTCTCTTCGGATTTCGCTGGAAATAATTATAAAACTCAGTTTCACCGCTTCTACTGAATAAATTTACAGAACCCTTAAATAGAATCCCAAAATAAGAAATCCAAATCCACGGTGGTAAATGAAAGCTTAGTCTTTAAATTCAACCCGAGACGATTTCCTCAAATAATGCATGATTTGACTAATGATATCCACAGGAATATAATTTACTGTAATTTCAAAGTTTCAGTTTGATTAAATTGCCAATATACTCCAAAATTCAAAGATTTTTGAATGAATACTTTGACTAATTTAATTGGATTAAGTTTCCAATGTATACTGTAATTTAATTTATAATACATACATCATTTCTTAAAAATAATAAGTTTGAATAATGTTTTGACTATAATATTTAAAAAGCGTTATTTCTCCTCGTTTAGTGTGTTTTTAATATATTTTTTTTCTTTTGTTTATCTGAGTAGTCCAATTTGTTTAAAATTAAGCAGTGCCTTGGAACCATAGGAACCCTATGTTAATTGTGATTTTTGCACAATCTTATTTCTCTAAACATTTTTTCAAAGTATTAAATTTAGATAGACACATTACAAAAGTATTAAGTTTATATATACATATTACACGATATTATTCTCAAAATTTCCATAACAGTCAAAAATTCAAATGCATATAATAATTAAATAACATTTAAAAATAATAATTATATTACCAATACCTCCAAAATTCAAAGACTTTTGAACGGGCACTTTGACCAATTTAATTGGATTAAATTTCCAATATAATTTACAATTGAACTTCTAATGCTACATAAACTTTTAATATAAATAATTTTGATTACATAAGGAAGGATATTAATTTTTTATAAATTTTATTTATATTTTAGTCATGGAATAAAATTTAAAATTATTGTTAATAATACCTAAACAATAATAATTTTGAATATTATTTATTAAAAAAATCACATAATATTAAAATAATATTTAGTAGTATCCAAAAATACATATAATAATAATAATAAGGAATATTATTTTTTAAGAAAGTCTATTTGGATTGAAAGTGATTGTTAATTATGAAATAAATTTTAAAATTATTATTAATTGATTAAGAGTATGCATTTAGCATGAAAGTAAATATGTCTTTTATAATTATAAGGAATATTTTTTTTTAATAAATTTTATTTAAATTGAAAATGTTTTTTATATAAAATAAATTTAAAAAATATTATTATTTGATCTTAACATAAAGTTATATATATACAGTAATAGAGTCAATGATGATTTTCCTCTTTACTGGTTGCTCAGTAAAATATGACTTAAAATTTAAAAAAAACTTAAAATTAAAAAAAATATTGTTAGCGGATTAAGAGTATGTATTTAGCGTTAAAGTAAGTAGGTCTTTTTAGTAATAGAGTGAATGATGATTGTCCTCTTTAATTGTTGCCCACTAAAATATCACGTAAATTGTTTTTGTCTTGAGAAACATTTTAAATTCCCTAATTTAAAAGATGTTGCAAAACCTACCTCTTATATTATAGTAGGTGAGCTTCAAAAATATTTAGCATGGATTTCTATATAATAATGAAATTATGTATCAAATTTTTTGGTGAAAATCATATTGGAGAAATTTGTGTCGATGTGTTTGGAACCACATTGGCTGGTTCGAAATGCCTCGCCACAAATTTCTCCAATGTGATTTTCACCAAAAGATTTGATACATAATTTATGGATCACAGAAGTCAAATTCCTAATAATGAAATTGTAATTTTAAATTTAACTTAAATCTTTTTAAAATTAAAATTAAAATTTATGAAATGTTTGAAAATTCTAAATTGTTTAGATGCAAATTTTATTAATGTGTAAAATTTAGGAAAAAAAAAAGAAGAATGAAGAGAAAGAGGAAGATGGAGGATATATTTTTAAGGATTTAATCTTTTCATTTCATTCAAATGGTGATCACCATAATAAAGTTAAAATTTTTATGAGTCAAACCAACAAAAAAAAAACCATAGTAAAAAAAAATATGCCATGCATGTTTAATTAATCGTCCATATCACCTAATATAATTCCATGTAAAGTAATTAGAAGTAAAAAAATATGTGAATAAGATGTTTAAATCTTATACTTTTCAAAAATATTTCAACACGTTATTTAAATAAATTATAGATGTATGTTAACAAACTGATATGAATATCAACTTCATATATATTTACATATAAAAAAATGTTAAAAAAAATATTTTAATGTTATACATAATAAAATATCCAATGTAAGTTGTGAATAAAATATTTTAATATGAATTAACATTGATTTATACTTAAAAATATATATCTTTCAAGAATACAATTTAAACAATGAAAAATTGCACATTGTTTTCTTTCACTCTAAAATAAGTTTATACGTGAATAAATTTGATTCCTATTGACTCATGTTAGGTTCTTGTTTAAAATAGATTTTTTTTTAATTTTTTTTATTTGAAGAGGACTAAGTTGAGCAAGGACATACTTACACATCACTTTCACAATGAGTTGTAGAATAAGTCTTTCAGGTAAATAGATGTTCGGTGTTAAAAAACTTTTTTATACAACATATTTCCCATCATAAATAATAAAATAAAATACCATTATTACTCAAACTAAATTGTATATGGTAAAGCTTCAAAACTAGAAACCTCATTTATGTAAATCCCCTCTTATCCCATAGAGTAAAAAGATGAAATTATATTAGGGGGTAACATGCCCAGTTTTTTAACGCCAGATGAATGGATGCCACGGTAGTAAAATATATATATATATATATATATATATATATATATATAACTAGAAACCTCATTTATGTGAATCCCCTATTATCCCATAAAGTAAAAAGATGAAATTATATTAGGCGGTAACATGACGAGGATGCCCAGTTTTTTAACGCCAGATGAATGGATGCCACGGTAATAAAAAATAGTTTTTTTTAAATATTTAAATAATATGTTAATAACTGTAAGGCTATTGGTTTTTCTGGGTTAAGCCTAACATCAATGGCTATTGATGATAGACTATCCTAGTTACTTGTTCACCATTAAAATTTGACTTAAATCGCTTTTACCTTTCTTGAGCATAAGGAAAGATTTTAAGTTGGCCTAAAAGGATATTGCAAAATTTCTTTCGGGTTAAAATCCAAAAACCTATGGAATTAATTTTTATATAATAATAATAGATTTGTAATTTTGTTTTGAGGATGAATTATATTAATTGATTTCAAATGTAGATCAAATCTTAATAATATAATTAATCCAAAAGACACCTTTATCTAAAGTAAATTTATTTAAGACTTAAATCTTATAGGTTTCAAATTTATTTTGGATTTTTTTAATGTAATTTTAATATATGTATATTTTGTGTTAAAAATGTCTAATTTAAAAAATAGATGAAATGGTTTTTTTATGATATTTTTTATCATTTTTTTTAAATTTAGTATATATTTTAAAGAATCATAAATTTAAGTTGTTAAATCTAGAAAGTTTTAATGTACTTATTAAAAATGTATCTTTTTAACTATATTAATTTAAGTTATTTAATCTACATAGTTTAATTACACTTATTAAAATATATCTTTTCAAAGTGAAAAAAATCCATATTTACAAGTATAAATTTCAATTTTTTCAGTTTTTAATTATATTAAAAAAAAACAAGTAGTCTTTAGTGTGACTTTTTGAAGGCTTTTACGGTGATTTATATAGAGTCAAAAAACCAGTTTGAATAACAAAAACCAAGATTTTATCTCAAAATTTTTCACCAGATTCGGACACTTGAAACTTCAAAAGGTCGCACTAAAGACAACTCCAAAAAAAAATAAAAAAAATGAGAGTCTCCACTACATTAATAATAACAATAGAATTTCCATTTGAAATATATTTATTTAAATCTGAGATTTCGGTGATATCAAATCTATCTTGGAAGCTACCTTTTGATTTTAGTGCTAGATAAATTTAAAGAAAGATGAATTTATGTTAATGTAATTTTAATGATAATATATGAATGCATTGTGTTAAAAATGTTTAATTTAACTCATAAATGAAATGGAAATTTTCTTGGCTTTTTTTATTATTTTTTTAAAATTTAATATATATTTTTAAGAATTATATATTTAAGTTGTTTAATTTATAAAGTTTCAATGTGTTTATTAAAAATTATTATTTTTAACTATATTAATTTAAGTTGTTTAATCTACACCATTTTCAATTTTCAATGTGTTTATTAAAATATATATTTTCAACTATATTTTAATTAGCTAAAAAATTCTATATTTACAAATATATAATAATATATTATTAAAATATAAACACTAATATTTATTAAAAAAAAATTATATTCTAAATTATTATTTATTTGTTTTATTTAGTGAAATTTGAACCTCGATGAAAAAATAAAATTCAATCCTCTCAATTCCAAATCAAATTATACTCATAATATAATTAATATTTATTTATTTATTAAAAAACTAGTAAAAAAATATAATATAAAAGTTGAACTCAAAGTCAATAATAATATGATTAATATTTTTTTATTTTTATAAAAAATGAAAAAAAAAATATATTAATATTTTTTTATTTTTATAAAAAATGAAAAAAAAATATAATATATAAAAGTTGTGATGTATTTTTTTTTTTTTAAACGTATATAATAAAAATTGTGATGGAATTCAACATGCTAAAGAGACCATTGAGATATTAAACAAAATATCAATCTTCTTACTAGATTAAAAAATTTCCATTTTGATCTAAAGACATAGATATGGAATGTCTATAATACTCGCCCAGCTACTGTTATTTGGTCCATTTTTTTATATTTTCCAAGATTGGCTTGTGTGTATGTGTTCGTTGTTGGTAGGTAAGACATGGAACCATTGCATTTATTTAAACTTTTTCTTGATAGGTCTAATTCCAAATAAAACATGAGCCAATTTATTGTCTTTTTTGAATTGTATCATGAATCATATAGTTGATGAGAATTATGGAATCCCCAAATACCAATAGCTTTAGTATGTTCCATTAATGTGTCAATGACAACCCTTGGAGGAGAGCATATGCCTCCACTAATGGTTCTTCATAAAACTAAGATTCCATGCAAAACTATGTTTTAGAAATTCTTCTAACAAAAAATAATCCCCCACATCTATTACCTCTTGATAATATAATTAATATTATAAATATAGTAAATTTAGACAATTGGAATTATCTCATGTGGTTGGGAAGAATGGTTGTTATTTCCCCCACCCAAGTTCAATTCTCTGCTAGTGATATAATGATGAAAATTATATGTAATGGTTACATGTGTATAAATATTGTTATATTGACACTCACTTGAGAAAAAAGTTACCACCTTAGGAGGGAAAAAGGAAATGGGTCAAACTAGCATTAAATAACCAAACACCAAGTTTTAGCTCAAAGAGGCCATGCAAAGGATGAGGCTAGGCAAAGGATTGTACAGACATGTACGAATTTCTTGCAATGCACATACTAAGAGAGGGTCGCAAGAGAGGGTCGCATGCATGAATTTCGTGCAATGCACATGCTAACAGAGGGTCGCAAGAGAGGGCCACATGCAGGAGGAGAGGTCGAGTGAGTAGGCCATGCAAAGGATGAGGCTAGGCAAAGGATTGTACAGACATGTACGAATTTCGTGCAATGCACATGCTAAGAGAGGGTTGCAAGAGAGGGTCGCATGCATGAATTTCGTGCAATGCACATGCTAAGAGAGGGTCGCAAGAGAGGGCCGCATGCAGGAGGAGAGCTCGAGTGAGTAGATTGTGCATAGACTAGTTTGGGTGTAACAAAAAAATTAGGGGTTTCTAAGAAAGAAGGGAACTTTCTCCCATTTCATTGTAATTTCCTGAGAAGACAATTTTTTGGGAGTAAACAATAAGAACACACACACTTTGCAAGTTTTCCCAAGTTGAGGTTTCCTGGGTAAAATTTTGTGTAGAGTTGTCTTCAATTTTATTTTCCACTACATTATATAGTTAGAAAAACTCAGTATATTTGATGTAAGTTTTTTGAAAGTTCACTCTAGATTTTTCACTTCTGAAAATACATCAAATTAGTTGTTGGGTTTTTAGAAACTAGCAAAGTCATTCATTCCATCAAGACAAAAAATTTACATGTTGTCACTTTCAAATTAGACGTTAAAAAGGCATATGATCAAGTTGACTAGGGCTTCCTCAAATTGGTCCTTTTGCAAATTAGCCTTGACTTTCTATCCATCTCTTGGATTATGGCATGTTTAAGATCTACTAACTTCATAGTGCTTATTAATGGAGCACCCTCAAATTTTTCCAGAGCTTCCCTAAGGATGGGTTTTCCCATTTTTCCCTTACTCTTTATGTTGGTTATTGAAGGTCTTAGTTGACTCATTATTGAATCTAGATTTTGGGTTTGTTCAAATGGGTTGAGGTTGCTCCAAACTACTTCATTTTGCATCTTATCTTTGTGGATGATGTTTTAATTTTTGGATCACTAGTCTTAGATTAATGGAATATTTTAAAAGAAATGTTTTCAGTCTTTTTTAAAGATTTCGGTATGGATTTCAATTAGGAGAAGTCTTTTTATTTTGGGCACAATCTAGAAAATAACATAATGGATCCTTTCAAGAAAATTTTTGTTTTCCAAATAGAAAATTTGTTGGAGGGGCTCAAGTATATAGGTTTCTTTTTTAAGCTTAATAATTTCAAAGTTTACGATTGGTTCCAGTTGATTAGGAGGATGGAAGAAAAAAATAATTTATGGTGCAATCATTGGATTTACTTAGGAGGACACCTTGTTCTTATAGAATTGATTTTAGAGAGTACTTATGTCTATTGGATAAATTTAGTCTATCTTCCTGCTAGCAGATTTAGTCCATTCAAAGACTATGCACTCATTTTCTTTGGGGAGTCAATCCACGGAAGAAGAGTATTCAACTAGTCAAATAGAGAAGCTTTCCCTCCTTAGAAATATAGGCAGTTGGCGTCTACAAAACTTGAAAACCTTATCTCTTGCCTTAGCGACTAAGAGAAACTAGAGAATTCTCTTTGGAAAGAGCTTTTGGAGTATTGTAATGAGAAGAAAATACTTTTGTTCCTTTTTTTGTGTAAGAGTGGATCGGGATGTCTATAAGAAGTTGCAAGAAGGGGTCCATTTTCTAGAGGAATATTTCAAGAGATTTTTCTGTTGTTGATAATTGGATTCTCTAGAAAATTGGGGATGGGATTTATATCTGCCTTGGTTAGGATCCATGGTTAGGATGCAGACAATTTTTATGCCTTTCAGAAGAGCTTCATGATCTCCTTAAAGCTAGAGGTATGCAAACTCTTACAAATGTTTCTTCTGGATGATTGTGTTCAGGTGACCATTTATGGATGTTTGGTCATGAAATATCCCTCCCTACTTATTTTTAGCTTTAATGGAGCTGGTATATTAGAAATATCAATAAGGGTATAATATTCTTAAGAGAAGGTATCAAGGATCATATTATATGGGGAAGAAACCTTTCAGATGGAACTATCGTTGGTTCAGAATCTTATTATGCTCTTATTAAAAAAATTTCATTATGTGTTTCCAAATGGTGGTTCAGTTATGTGTGGGGAGCTCAGGTCCCTTGAAATGCAGACTCTTCTTGTGGCTAGCACTGGAAAAAATAATTCTGACATAGGTTAATTGCCTCAAGAAATGATGGAACAGGTCCAATATTTGTCTCCTATGTTATCAAATTGACGAAAATTTTAATTTCCTATTCATTTCTTGCTTGAGAGCAAGACAAACTGGGATACCTTGTCTCAATTTTCAAACAAATCCTCTTGGGTGGGTGACGTTCTAGAAGAAAGTCTTTGGGGTTGGGTTGAGTCTAATAAATTCTTTGTGTTTAAGTACTTGATCATCCTCATCATTTGGGGAATCTAGTTGCACAAGAATACATGTCTTTTAAAAAATGAGTAAATTAATGTTTTTCAGGTGACCCACAAAATTATAGTAGTTTTTATGGAATATTATGTCCCTCCCAATCTTAAGATGACAAGGAATTTGGTTCTCATTGTGATGTCAGATCATCAGAGATGGGGTTATTTCGATGGGGCTTGTGCTGACCTTTCTTGTGGTGCCAAGCAGGTTCTGTATTTGCCTACAATCATTGTTTCAAAGGAAAATTGGGTTTTGGCTATCGAACCAACACAAAGTCAGAACTTCTTGCATTATGGGGTTTGATGAAACTTGCTCACCTCAAAGGCATAAAAAGTGTTCATATATTTGGGGACTCAAAAGTGATTATGGATTGGTTTAGAACCCTAATTGTAGATCTAAGATTAGGGTTCTTCGTTTATAATATTGGTAGAACAAGATCATGACCCTTCAAGATTCTTTTGTTGCCGTTCAAATCCATCGTGTTTTCTGAGAACCCAAAAATGTAGCTAATCTTCTATCTAAAGAGACACTAATTTTTAAAGAAATTTTATGTATTGTGATTGAATTTGGCCCGAAAGATTTAAACTTTGTTTCTCCCTTAACATGCTTTTAGTTATAGCAGCTTACTGTCACCTCTCTTATGGGGATTGTTTTTATTCATATTTTAGCACTATGTATTTTGTGTGTATGCTCTAAGGTCTTTTGTCACTTTCAATTGAAAGTTTGTTGTTCTTAAACACTCTTTTTTATTTGAATCTTTATATGCCATTAAATTTTTTTATTTGAGCCTTGTGAGGCTTTTGGGACTTTCTTATGTAATGAGATTATAAATTTTGATAATTAAAAGTTTTCTGTAATTTTTTTTATCTGGACATAGAAGAAGCTATTTGAAAAGAATATATGGGTGAATGATGTGAATAATTTGATTATGTAATATACTTTGATTTATATATCTTGAATTAGATCAAATTTTTTATATAAGCAAAAAATTGAATAAGATTAATATTGAATATGACTTAGTTAATATTGGTAATAAATTGTGACCTTTATTGGAGATTATTTTAATGAAAGTTATTGTTATTTTTATGTTAATTGTAGATTTTTAAATAATTTATTTTAATAGTAGATTTTTAAATATTCTATAAATAAAATTAAGTTACTCTCACTTTTCTATTTCGAAATCAATTTGAGATTTGCAAAATATTCTAGAATTTGCAATAAATAATTTATTATAAATTTTAAGTTTTACTGATTTTTTTTTTTCTGAACTGAGTGAATTTAAATAATTCACTTTGCTCATATTTGTTACATTTCCCAAATAATATTTCCCAAATATTCTCGAACCTACGATCCACGTGAAATGGTTAAAATATGTTTCCTTGAATCTTGAATCACATAGATACACAGTTTATATGGTTTAATCACATAGATACACAGTTTATATAGTTTATGTTTTTAATTGAGAAGGGGTGGGAGAGCTCAGCGAATAATCACTGGGTAGACCTAAAAATTTGGGTAATGACTAATGCTTGTACACGTTTTGCAAATGCGCTTAATTTAATTCATCGCGCTTAAAAACTTATCAGCCAAAATCCAAACTCAATGCATTGCCTGCTCATGGAAAGAATGCACGAAACTACTGTCAATTCCAACTCTGTTTTCTTCGCACTAACTAAATGATTTCGCAGAAAACGTTAAAAAAGTAAAGACTGCACAGCATGAATTCTGGAAAAAACCTCACATTCCTTTTCATCTCTGCAAACGATTCCCAGTCCAGAACATGGAAGTGGGCAAATTTTCACCATAATTCAGGTAGATAATAAAAACTCGGAGTCAGTTCAATTGCAGGTATTCAGCTGGACCAAAAGCAAGCAGCCAAACCTTCCAAATTATTCAGGCATATCACCTCAATAATAGGTTAATACTGTGTATTTATCACAATTAATACTGTATGGTTATCACAATTGGGCTACGAACGATGCGCTTGTCATCGCTCCAAGACAAGAATCCAAAGGCTGTGTCTGAAGTTCCCGGGGGAAGTTTCACAGGCTTGATGCTGACGCTCAGCACGAAGCTCAGTTTCTCGTCCTTCTTGGTAAATCTCAGAATTCTCGGATCCACTGTCACCTCCGCCCCTCTTGGGGCAATCACCGTTGCCCTGTAAGTTGACAAGGGAGAACCCACATTGGTGACTGTTCTGTTGAAGCTTGTCGACAGGTTAGATGAGCGGCTTTGATTGAAAACAGCAGAAAATGAAGGATAATTGAGATTCTCACGCTGTCCTCTTTGAGCAGGACAGCTAACATTTGTACGGGTGATAACTCTGATGGCTTTCTCACTATAATTATGGCTGCATAGAAAGTTGAGGTAGTCGTCGACACCCAGATCGTAAATTAGACCTGGATCCATAGCTCTCTGGGGATCCACGTGACCTGCGCCAAAAGCAAAAGGTGTGGAAGCGTTTCCCGTGGCTTCATCGACCATAGGCTGAAGCCTGTTGTCGTTTATGTAGGCAGTCGTCATGAGAGCAGATTTGATGGCTGCAGGGCTCCAGTCGGGATGAGCTCCTTTGAGCAACGCGGCGACCCCGCTAACGTGAGGGCACGCCATGGAGGTTCCAGACATTATATTGAATTCCGTTCGTCTACTGTCTGATGGGAACCCGGCAGGACCCACCGCGTCGGTCCAAGCAGCCAGAATGTTCACACCGGGGGCTATAATGTCGGGTTTTAGAATTTCAGGAGTCTCAGGATTGGGCCCTCTGGCGGAAAAGGAAGCCACGATAGGAGCCGGCTTAACCCCCAGTCGTGTGCCATGGAATGTTATCGTAGCGGAGGCGTTTTTGGTTGATTGCATGTAACGTCGGATCGAAGCCCCGTCAGCGTTGCTCACAGTAGCGGCAGGCAACAGAAAGGAGTCAGCCATGAACCCTGCCAAATCTGAGGTGCTATTAGAGAGTATCATTCCCAAACCACCGGCCTGCTGGACCACGATTCCCTTACCCACACTAGGATTATCCCCACGGTCACACAGCACGATCTTGCCCCTCACAACCTTGGGATCCAAGGACCCTTCCAAGCACGAAGCTGACAAAGAACTGTCAGCACCCGCATCCCCAGCATAGACTAGAGGCACCAGAACTGGCGGGTTCAATCCCTTTCCGCCGTACAACGACACGCCACGGATAACGACCCCGTTGCCCAGCTGGACTTCCGCGGGGAAGTCACGATCCAGAGTGCCGGCTCCCACCGTGGTGATCCAGGGGGCCACGTTAAGGACCGTCTGACTATTAGGATCGTTGTTTCCTGCTGACGCAGACACAAACACTCCTCTTTTGACAGCCTCGAATGCGCCGATCGCGGTGCTGTCTTTATCATAAGGAATGACCTCTGTGCCCAGCGACAAAGAAACAACGTTTACTCCGTCGTTTATCGCCTTGTCGAGCGCAGAGAGTATATCGGAGTCATGGCAGACAGCCCCCCAACAAACCTTGTAAACCGCAATACGTGCCTTGGGCGCAACTCCTCTGGCGATTCCCTTCGCGTACCCTGCCATCTCGGCATTGTCAACGTACCCGCCCGCTGCCGTGGAGGCAACATGAGTGCCGTGGCCGTCTGCATCTCGCGCCGAAAGAATCTCCACTGTCTCGTCGATCGGACCGACGTTTGCTTCGTAGCCTTTGTAGAAAAACCGCGCTCCCACCAGCTTCCGATTGCATAGCGTCTTAGAGAACCTGGTCCCGTTCTCGCATTCGCCTTTCCAGTGCTTGGGAACGGGGCCCATGTCCTGATCGCTGAAGCTCCGCCGTTCCGGCCAGATGCCGGAATCCAAGAAACCGATCACCACTTCCGACCCGTAGTCGGATTCTGCCCACAGGCCGCCTCCGTTGGGCCTGTCAAGCCCGAGGAACTGCGTGGTTCGCGTCGTGTGCAGTCGGCGTGCTCGATCGGGAAACATGGCAACGACGCCCGGTGTTTTTTCCATCTGAGCGGCTTCCTCCTCTGTTAGCCTCGCCGAGAATCCAGGTAACACCGTCTGATAAACATGAAGCAGCAATGCACCGTGTTGCTGTGCATCCGTATGAGTACTCGATTGAGTTTTCATGGCAGCCTTGACAGAATCAGCAACGGTTGATTTGTACCAGTGCTCGTGCGTCGGAAAGATTGCCGGTTTTGAGTTCCCGTCAACTCGAACTATGAAAGTCTTGCGCCCATCTCCGGTAGATCCCCCCACCAACAATTGGCAGGGACAAATCAGTAATAGGAACAACCTTGTTAGCATTGTTTCTTTTCTTGGGATTTCGCTAGAAACAATTATAGAACTCCGTTTGACCGCCTCTAGTGAATAAATTGCAAAGCCAATCAATTTACAGAACCCTTAAACAGGATCCTTAAATAAGACATACAAAACAATGAAATCCAAATCCAGGGAGTAAATTGAATCCTAGCGATTCGCATTCTGGTTATATATATACTGTGTGATCGTAGAATCGAAGCTTTGCCTTTAAATTCAATCCGATACGATTTCCCTCGACTAATGCATGGTTTGACTAGTGATATCCAATCTGATGCAATTTCCATTCAATTGGATTAAATTCCCAATACACTCCAAAATTCAAAGATTTTTGAATAAAGATTTTGACCATTTAATTGAATAAAGTTTTAAAGTATAATTATTTATAATAACACATAATATATTGATCTAATAAGTTCGAATAGTTCTGAATATAAAAATTTTAAATATTGATTCAATTACCAATGCACTCCGAATTTCAAATTTTTGAATGAATACTTTGACTAACTTAATTGGATTAAGTTTCCAATACCATTTATATTTTAATTTCTAATAATACATAATGTACTAATATGAATAATTTTTAATAATAATTCTAAGTAGGCTTTAAAAATCCACTATAATTATAACATTAGTAGTATCTAAAAAGGAGAGAGTTTTATTATATATATATATATATATATATATAGCATTATTTATTAGGCGCGTAGTATTATTAAAATACTTAGCATTGTTTATTAGGCTTAGTATTATTAAAATACTTATTAGGTTGAAACTAAGCCGGGATAAAAAATAAAAAAAATCATTTCTCTCGATTCCAAATCAAATTTTACTAATATATATATATATATATATATATTTAATAAAAATTAATTATATATATATATATATATATATATATATATATATATATATATATATATATAATGAAATGAAATGAAAGTCAACAGACCAGCTAAAGAGACAACCGAGATATTAAGCAAAATATCCATCTTTTTGCTAGATAATAAAATTTATATGTTGACCCAAACACATAGCTAAGACACGTCTTAATAATATTCGTCCATTCGTCCAAGATTGGCTTGTTTGTCCTTGTGTTCATTGTTGGTGGGTAAGACACGGAACCGTGGCATTTATTCAATAATGGGTTCAATTTCAAAGAAAACTTAAACCAATTTAGTGTCTTTTGAATTTTATTATGAATCATATATTTAACTATGGAATCTCCAAATACTAGGCCAAAGACAATTATAGGAAGAGAGCATATGCTTCTTTCTGACAGTTTATTATAAAATTGAGAATTTATACAAAACTATGTTTTAGAAATCTTACTAACAAAAAATAATCCCCCACAATTATTGTTCTTTGATAATATAATCAGTGTTAAAAATATAGTAAATTTAATTAATTACAATTATCTCAAGTGCTTGGGCAAAATGGTTGTCATCTTCTTCACCCAATTTCAATTCCATACAAATGGATAGATAAATGCTTTATTTCAATTTTCTAAAAAAACATATTAAAAACTTGTTATATATATATATATATATATATATATATATATATATATATATATATATATATATTATTACAATATTATTATCTATAGTATGATTGATATATAAAATTAATGTTAATTAAAAGTTAATTTAAAAATGAAATTTTGATAAATGTTAGATTTTTACTTTTCAAAAAATTCCAAGTTGTTATAACAAAATTCATCATATTACATTACAGGTTGAGAGAATTGAATTTGGATGGGAAGGATAATAATCATATTTCTAACCATGCAAGATAAGCTTTACATTTTAAAGTATTAATAATTATTAAAGTTTTCGCTATAGGATTTTCTTTCCTTAAAAACAGTTAATTGAAAAGTCAATATAATTCAATTTTAGAATACATTTTCACATATTTATTTGAAAATGTATAATATAATTAGTATAGTTAACAACATATTAAACATGAAAATCTCTAACAACAAAAAATTGGTGGAGATGGGTCAAAATCAAAGATGACTTCTAGCAAAAAATCAAGAAAGCCAAATATGCCTACATCATCCCAAAGAAGAATCCCAACCATATTGAAGGCCCTTCCCAAAGGTCTCTCATATGGAATAATTCTTAGGGAAATTGAACCTTAGTCCAAGATCATGGTTTTTGGGAAATTCGAGACGACTCTTCAAAATTATTCTAAGACGACATGGCAATAGGAACCTAAGCTATACTCCTAGGAAACATTACAATCAATCAAAGTCAAACTCCAAACCTAGGACTAGAACATAGTCAACCAATATTAGGGGCTCTTATATAATGTAGGGCTACTATCCTTTCACAGGTGAATGTTGAGGTTAGATTGGTCTCCAAAATTAATAGAGGAAAAGACAAAACTTGAGAATTGCTTGAGCAAAAGAAGGATAATTGTCCAATAAGGCTAAGACATATTACATTGGGGTTAACAAGGAGATGGAAACTTAGGTAGGAATACCACCTAGAAGCTAAGCATAGTGACTAGGACATAGGAGGCATATAGAATAACATTTGGAGCAAAAACCTTTGTCCCAATATCTCTTCTTTCCTTTGGTTATTAGCTTGAAGGAAAATTCTTACATAGGATAGGCTTATAAAGAGAGGATTTGAGAGGTCATCCATTTGCAACCTATGCAAGACAGAGGAAGAGACAATGGAGCACTTACTTAATGGGTGCATAGTTGTTTTAGAACTTTGGAATAGAGGGGATGTCATATTTAAACAATCTGATTGTGTTAGAGAGATTATAAATCAAACTCTAGAAAAAATGGAGGTAGTCGCCATACCATTGTCCATAACCTCGTCTTAACAAAAGCTTGGAATTTTTTCTAGGATTATTGCTATGAATAGTCTAGAAAGAACACAATCTTAGAATTTTCAAACAATGGTATAGAAACTTGCTAAACACAAGGCACAATATTAAAACTAGAATCCAAGAAGCAATCAACTCTTTTCCTTGGCCTTATGAAGAAAAGGACCTATGGAAGGTGCACAAGAACGTTTTAAATTAATGGAATTTTATTAAAAAAACTCAGAAATAGGTTATTCCTCTCTTCTAAAAATTAATGGAATTTTCAAAAACAAGTCCCTTCTCTTCATAATATATATTTTCAGCATCTATTCCCAAGTACATGATCAATCCCACTTGTAACATTATTTGTTTATGATAATTTAGCATAAGTAGTTAAATAATTTTGAAAATGATAAGGTAGGATATGGATGCAGAAGAATGAAAGATTAAAAAATATTAGGAAAATTATTATGTTTTGTAGGCATCCATGTCAATAAAACGTTAGGTGTTATATGCTCTAAATAAATAAGGCAAATTAAAATAAAATGTTAGGGAAGAAAAACGAAAAAGGAAAGCTTCATTCTATTTTACAAAGATTGATTGGCTGCTATTCTAAATGCACCTATGGAAAAAGTGTTTTGTATGGTTTAAATATTGATTATTAATTACATATTATAAATTTTTAAACCATATTATATACCCCACCATGCATTTCCATTAATCATATATCCCCACCATTCATTTCCATTTATTTATATTTCATTCCCCACTCATGTGTTTCCCTCATTTTCATGACATTTCCATTACATCAATCTCCCGACGCATTATCCCGACCCCACCACCTTACACATCATCATATTTATTATCCCCGCACATTCCCAAAATATCCAACGATCAACGTCGCTCATGTTGGCATCCAACGACCCTTATGGCCTTTCGCCCCCCCTTCACTATCCGAAGTTTATCACCTAAATCTGAAAATAAGTGTATATGAAAACCGCCCATCTATACGTGTCGATGCCACCTGAGTTTGGACCCCCCAAGAGAAAAACAACAAACTACCTTACCCCCCCTGAAAAGTGTTTTTGGTATACCGCCTAATGTGATGACCGTTGCGCACCGCTCCTTTGCTGCCACTTCATTACCCGTTAGCCAATTAAATGCTCTCCCTCCATTATTCCATTGTAAACTTAATTACCTATCTGTTAACCCGCACCATCAATGGAAACATGATTTTTCACTATTAAACCTGCTAAATCTCTCTGCAAATGCCTTTTCTCATTATAGGTTATTATAATTCATTGTTTTCAGGTTGTTTACTGATCCAGAAGTGCTACAATTTCTCGAGCATGCCCGATCTTACCATTTTTCGTTCTCTTCCCTGTTCGTGATAACGTAAAATTCTTTCTTCCCTCTGTTCCACTGTCAGTTGTAGCAATTATGCCTCCCAAGGAGGAAGATCCCGAGGAAAACATTAATCCTTTGATTTCCGCCCCCCCCTCTAAACCTTCATCACATCCCTATGGCTGACAAATATTATTGAATATATGAAACACGCTTTGGATATAACCATCAATAGGTTTCTTACAAGGATTGATGCATTGATTAAAAAAGGTCTCCCATCACTCTTTTTTATAAATGAAAAATTAATTCCCGAGGAGGATTATATGAAGAAGCTCAAAGAAACAACAAGGTATGAATATATGTCTTCTATTCAAGGTTCTTTGACAGGTAAAGAATTCTATGAAGTAGTTGAAGATATCAGTTTTATTCACCATGAAATAAAACACATTTTCACTGTTAAACCAACTTTTACAAAGTACACCGAGGTAGATAAAATCTACTGCAACGTTATTAAAGCTTCAATTCCCAATGAAGAGTGATGGGACAATATTTGCGAATACCAAGAGTAAAGAACAAGTAATATTTCTAGCACAATACTCAGATTCGCTAGCAACAAATTCACTTTTGGCAATGCATTGCTAAAAAGATGGTGAATCAGCAACAACTTTCTAGCAAAACAGGGCTAGAACGTAGATCCGCTTCTTTTAGATCGTTTTTCTTTCCTTTCTGTTCGTTTTCAAAAAATGTAGTTTTCCTTGTCATTCAGGCATTGATTATTATATTTTATATTTTGTATAAATACTTTATTCATTGAAGTATCTAGGGCTGCACCCTTGCATGAGCAGATTTTGTAAAGCAGAAATTGTATTAAGTCTTTCTGATCATCATTAATTCAAGAAGGATTCTGAACTTATTTCATACATATCTATTTTTCCTCTGTAAGTTTTTCCAGTTTTCTTAAATCATTTTGTTTCTTCATATATTTAATTATTGTCAAGATAACTAGGTGAGGTTGACTGTGTTTCAACAACCTTATAATTCCTCCTGAAGATATTATCATTATGAAGACTGATTTACTTGACAATATGTTAATGTAAGTCCCTTTAATTTATTAATTGTCAGTATCTCGATGATATTAGATATATTTTGTTGAAACTTTGAACACTGTTTGAAGGTTTTCTGGCTTATGATTTATTAAAAAGTTCGATCTGAATATTTAATAATAATATTCTCCTACACAATTCCACTTAATCAAATCATTAAATCTTAATCACCATGTGAGATAAACAAGTAGCCCTCACTTATAATTACTGATATTATCCATAAGATTTAAAAAACTTAACTGTTTTATTAAAGTTTATCTTATGCATTGGTCCTTAAAATATTTCAAAACACAAAAAAACCATTTAGATGCTTTGGCATGATTATTGACCACAATCATCTCAAAGGACAACATCAATCTGGTGTCATTTCCGGGGAGACAAAGAATATAAGCTAAATCTTCTCGGGACAACGATTTTTCGCTTTTCCTTTAAGGTGAATAAAGGATAAATATATAGGTAAAAACCTTTCACCTGGCGATTCCACTGACTCAAACTGGCTCCTTTCAAGCACACTAGATCTCGTTTTGAATCTAAGATTGTTAACCCTCTACCAGATCCAGAAAGGCTCATTAGGGAAGCCTCTTTGAAAAGAAAATAGAACATTTCTACTTCTTCCTCTTCAGCCTTACACCCTGAAGAAATTTCATCCATAGATCCCTTTTTAGTAATATCATCCCAACCTAATTTGACTCAATTACCTCCTATAGTTGTTGAAATTTATTCACAAGGAGTTGATCTTCAATCAGCCTTGTTGGAAGAATCACTTGAGTCATATCAAGTCCCATCGTTCCCTGTAGATTCACCTAGATCTGAAACATAAATAGGCTTACATTTGCACAAATTTAAGCCTATAAATTTTGTTACTCTAGTTTATCATCCTATTCCATTAAACTCTAATAAACCAGAAGAGACAATTTCTGTCTATTCTAATCCATTGTTTGAATATAAGGAAGAAGATTTAACACCATTAGTTCAAAAGCTAATTGTTAAAATCCCTTTGAGATCCTCACTTCCTCCTCCTCCTTCACATTATCATCCACCCTCTAATACTCATTCACTTACATCTTCATCATCATCTTCATCATCATCATCTTTATCATCCATGGATTTTCAACCCATTATACAAGCTAGGTATGCTGCTCTTGTTCTTCCTAACGTCTTGGGAAATTTTCCTGATGGATATCTTAAACATTTACCAAGATTTAATGGAGAAACAGGTCCCTCGGTAGAGGATCATATAGCGGCCTTCTTAGATTTTGCAGGAAATATGAACATCGAGCTAGAAGATGTTTATACGAGATTATTTGTACAGTCCTTGGAAGGTAACCTTAGGATCTGGTTTAGGAAACATAGAGAAGATTATATTCATACTTGGAATGAAATTATAAATATATTTAAAAACCAATGGGGGGTAAAGAAAGATGTTGTTTACTTTCTCACTGAATTTGAAGAGTTAAAAATAAATCCTGGTGAACTAGTTGCTGAATTTATCGAAAGATTTAACAAACTATACCAAAAAATGCCAGCTAATTTTAAACCTCCAGTAGCTGCTGCAAAGGTCAGATTTTCTAAAGCATTCGATGATGAATTTGCAGTTATGCTAAGGTATAGGGTTTCTAATACATTATAGGACATGCAGACTAATGTTATTGAGGTAGAAGCCAATAGGTCAGCTTCTAGTAAAATTAGAGCTAAAGAAGAGAAAGCCCAAAGGAAATAAAAAAATAAGGAAGCATCTTCCTCTAAGTCTAAAAGTGAATATTCAAAGATTGATGAAATCACATCTCTTCTTAGAAATCTATCCAATATAATTTCAAAGATTGAAACTCAACCAAGAACAGTACAACAAATTGTTTCTAGACCACAAACACAAGCCCAAGGTCAGTACAAGAAAGCTGCTCCATTGAAAATTATTTGAAGGCATCATAATGACCAACAAGTACCTACACCATTGTTGATTGATAATCAACAACCTGAGGACAATATTTTTTCTATTATTGAAGACATTAATAATGTAGATCATACATCCTTTCAGACTGCCATTGTCCTTGTTTCCTAAAATCAAATCCCTCAAGAAGAATAAGATACTTCTCAGGTTTCTAAGTATCAAGCTTTTTCTGAGTTTCTGATTGCATAACTAAATAAAAGATATGACTTGATACCTAGAGCTGGTCCTGGTAGACCTCCCAAAAACCCTGTAATGATTGAACCTCAACTAAAAACAACTAAAACTCAAACAAATTCTTCTCAATCTCTAAATCAGTCAATTGATTCTACTCAGATTGAAAAAAAAATATTGATTGCCTTTAATTTTGAGAAAGAATTAGAAAGAGTCAAAATTTCAATTCCACTTTTTGAACTCTCTAAAAATCCAGGGTATAAAAGTGAAGTTTTAAAGTGGATCCAAAATTCTAGTATGGATGTTGAAGGATATGTTATCAATCTACGGAATGAAAAACCCACCATAGCTTTTGGTCCTAGTTCGAATATGATTGATGAATCCATACCACCCTTCTATGTGACTTTAAAGGTGCATGATTCCCTGCTATACAAATGCATGCTTGATTCTGGTGCTTCGCACAACTTAATTCCTAAAGTCATCATGGAACAATTTAATTTGGATATCACTCGAACCTATCACGACTTGTATACTTTTGATTCAAACAGGGTCCAATTTTTAGGACTCATTAAAGATCTAGTGGTCACTTTACATCAAATACTAGTTAAAAGTGTAGTATTAGACATAGTTGTCACTGATATTCCTCCCAAATTTGAAATGCTTTTATCAATATCATGTTGTGAAAAATTGGGAGGAAGTCTTCAAATGGACATGTCTTTTGCCACTATCACTGTATATGGTGGAGAGAGCCTTAGATTGTATAGAGAAGTGAGATTCCTAAACATTGTTTGAAATGCTAATCAAGCTAGGAATCATCCCATTTATGAAATATATCAAGAATTTAGTTTTTTTCAACTATCATCAAACACTTCACAGAACTCTCAACTCAAGATTGAGGATGTAGTTGACACTTCTAAATCAGTTCAAACTAAAACTTGGAATTATTTTTTGATGGATCTTGCACCAAAGATGGGGCTGGAGCAGGAGTTATTTTGATTTCACCTGATAAAGAAAATATTACACAATCATGAAAATTATATTTTGAGGTCACAAACAACATTGCTGAGTACGAAGCTCTTATCCTAGGATTGCAGCTTGCTAGAAGTTTAAAGGTAAAAAATTTGAGTGTTTTCATTGATTCAGAATTAATAGTAATACATGTTAGGAGTCTTTTTCAAACAAAGAAACCTAGACTTCGGTCTTACAGAAATGATATTTGGGACACCATTTAAAATGCCTTTGATTTCTTTAATATCGCTTTTATTCCTAGAGATGAAAACCTACATGCAGATTCATTAGTTGTTTCAACTAGTTCTTCCAAGATTCTAGATCAATGTCAAATTCAATATCAAATACAAATCAAATATAGGCCATAAATACCAGAAAACCTTAAACAATGGCAAATATTTGAAGACAATGAGCAATTAAAATCCTTTCTACGACTCATTGACAAATTTTCTGTATTGAAAATTGAAGAGGATAATTCAGACATTAAAGAAACTACCCAAGATAAGGAAAACTTAGATATAAAATCAAAGGTAGCTGATCATGATATAATTCAATTATCAAATAATTTTATCCCCAAGGGACTTGTTCCTTTAGAAAAAATGTTTGATCAAAATGATGTTCCCAAAAATCCGTTCTCTACTTCACCAGAAAATGACATAGAAGAGACAAATATTGGCACTGATGAGGAGATTAAAAACATTAAACTTTGTGCATCATTAACTCCAGAACTTAAATTTGAATATGTCAAACTTCTTAAGAATTATAATTAAGATATATTTTCTTGGTCTTATGCTGATCTAAAAACTTATGACACATCTTTAATTGAGCATAAAATTCCACTAACACCAGATGTAAAACCTTACCAACAGAAGTTAAGAAAGATGAACACAATTCTACTTCCCACCATAGAAAAAGAAATAAAAAACTTTTATATGCCCAAATTATTGTCCCATTAAGATACACTAGTTGGGTTTCCAATTTAGTCCCTGTGAGGAAAAATAACAGTGAAATAAGACTCTGTGTAGATTTTAGAAACCTTAATAAAGCATCATTGAGAGATAATTATCCACTCCCAAAGATGGATCAATTACTTCAAAAAGTGTCAGGTGCTAACATACTCTCTATGTTAGATGGATTTTCTAGTTATAATCAAATATTAGTGAATTCAGAAGATAGGGAGAAGACAACTTTTACCACACCTTGGGGTACATTCATGTAGGCCCGGATGCCTTCTGGTATATGAAATGCAGGAGAAACATTTCATAGAGCCATGGACTTGGCTTTTGTCGGGAAGGTAACAAATTTATTGTTATTTATCTTGATGATTTAACTGTTTTCTCTGAATAAGATCCAAAACATCTCAAGCACTTTAAGAAATTTTTTGAAAGGTGCGAGAAATTTGGAATTTGTTTGAATCCCAAAAAGTCATTATTCGCCATCAAAGAGGGTAAATTACTAGGTCATATTATTTCAAAATATGGAGTAGTTATTGATCCCAAAAGGGTCTCTGCTATTCAATCATTATCATTACCTAGAAATAAAAAGGAGATTCAAGCCTTTTTAGGGAAAATTAAATTTTTGAGAAGGTTTATACCAAATTATGCAGAAATAGTGAAGTATATAACAGATATGCTAAAAAATAACCATGAAGTTAAATGGACTATTTCTGCAATATTTTCATTTGACGAAATAAAGAAGGCCATCTCTGAAGCCCCAAACTTAGCCAATCTAAACTACTCAAAACCTTTCAGCATGTTCTCTTTTGCCTCTAAAATTACCCTTGCAACTGTCCTTTTGCAAAAGAATGAGGATTACCATGATCAACCTATAGCATTATTTAGTAAGGTCATGAGAGATTTCAAACTCAGATATGATATTATCGAAAAAAAAGCCTATGCCTTAGTTCAAGCCTTGAAGTCTTTTAGAATGTATATTCTCCATTCCACTATCATTTCCTATGTGCCCAATAACGTTGTTAAAATAGTCCTCACACAGCCATACAATGATGGAAGAAGGGGAAGATGGATAAATCAAACCCTTGAGTTTGATCTTACCATCAAAACTACCAAGTTAGTAAATGGGCAGGGTTTAGCTAAGTTGTTATCTGAATCCAATTGTAAATTTTTTGGCATAAACTATGTTTTTGAAGTTTCAGAGAAGCATCCATAAGAACCTTCTTAAAATTTGGAAAGGGAGAATCCACAAGAACCTTCCTTGAATGCAGAAGGGGAGAATCCAGAAGAACCTTCCCATGGAGTGCAAGGAAAGAATACACAAGAACCTTCTCCTTCAACTCAAACAGTCCCTATTCATATTGATGAGAAGTTTGTTTTATCATATTGGTATGCATACATTGTTCATTTTGTCATTCTTTTTGAATGTACAGCTCATTTTTCAAAGAGCCAATGCAAAACACTCAAGTTGAAATCCTTCAAATATTGTATCATCAATGCCAAATTATACTGGAAGGCTCCTCTTAATATTCTACAAATTTTCCTAACAGAATCAGAGACTGAAGGAATCATCGATCAGTTTCATGTAGGGATATTTGAAGGCCACCATGCTTGGAGAGCAATAACATACAAGATATTGAGTGCATGATTTTATTGGCCTACTTTTTTTTCACAAGTAGGATCAAAAGTCAGAGGTTGTGTTCCATGTCAGATGTTTGCTGGTAAGCAGAAATTAAAAACCCTTCCATTAGTTCCAGTAGTTGTTTCAACACCATTTCTTCAGTGGGGATTAGATTTTATAGGTGAATCCACCCAGCTTCCAGTAATAAGCACCGATGGATTTTGAATGCTACTGATTATTTCACCAAGTGGGTGGAAGCCATTCTTGTAAGAAACGCTACAGATTCAGTTGTAATAAAATTCATTGAAGATAATATTTTATCCAGATTTGGTTTCCCACAACAAATAGTCACTAATAATGCCACAGTGTTTAAAAACACAATAATGATATAATTCTGCCAGAAATATCAGATTCTACTGCATCACTAAACTCCCTATTATCCACAAGGAAACGATCTTGTTGAATCATCAAATAAGATTTTAGTAAAGGTAATTAAGAAAAATTTAGAAGACCACAAGAAAAATTGGAACAGTCATTTGATTTATGTAGTTTGGGAAAACATAATTTCTCCAAAAAGATCAACAAGTAAATCTCCATTCCAATTATTTTATGGTAAAGATGTTATTTTTCCTAAAAATTTAGCTTTCGCTGTGCTCAAGTTTCTACAAGAATCTACTAACGAGCCTGCTGATTTCTCAAGAAGGATTATTTAGATTATTGAGCTGAATGAAAATAGAGATGAGATTCAGTATAAACTAAAGAAATATCAGAATAAAATGAAGAGTCTCTTTGACAGAAAGGCAAGGGAAAGAGATTTTAGAGAAGGAGATCTAGAGTCTAAAACGGGATGCTAGGAGAGAAGATAAAGGAAAAGATGGAAAGTTTGGAAATTTATGGTTTGGGCCACTCAGAATTACAGAGGTAAAAGGAAACAACACATTTTTTCTACAGAATTGTGAAGGACAATTTTCAACACTGCCTGTCAATGGCAGATTTTTGAAACACTATATCCAGTACTGAAGGAGATCCTACATCATCATTATACATAATCATTTTTGTTTATCATTTAAAGTCGGATTTTTTTCTACAACAAAGACTCCATAGCCCGAGGAGAAGGCGCATGGAACTACTTGTGCTCTACATCCCATAGGGGGAAGTGGTCCCCAGCTGGAGCTGATGTTGTAACATTATTTGTTTATGATAAGTTAGCATAACCAGTTAAATAATTTTGAAAATGATAAGGTAGGATATGTATGAAAAATAATTAAAGATTAAAATATGTTAGGAAAAATATTATGTTTTTTAGGCATCCATGTCAATAAAATGTTAGGTGTTAGATGATCTAAATAAAGAAGGCAAATTAAAATAAAATGTTTGGGAAGAAAAATGAAAAAGGAAAGCTTCATTCTATTTTAAAAATATTGATTGGCTGCCAGTATAAATGCGCATGTTATCACTCATAAAAAATGAAACATCATTTGACAAAGTCCTAGGGGTTCATGTGTCAAAGGTAGGGTCAGAGAATTCATTTTTTCATTACTTGGTCAAGGAAAATTTTTACTTTTTCTTATTTAGCCTATCCTAAGGTCTAAACCCACCCTCATTCAAATCCTTTCATGTCACATCAGTCATATTTTTCTGACATATTTCATTTCCCAAGGTTATAGCACCGAAAGAGTCATTTTATCCAAGAAACCACACTTTTGTAGCGAAATACACAGAAAAATTACACTTTTCGCTATGAAACTACTAATAATTTCATAGCGAAAATGCCCAGAAATACACTAAGTATGCTATGAAAGTAAGGATTCTTGTTTGTCTTGTCAAAATAGCTACTAGGTGTTAGTAAATGATTGAAAGGGATAGGGTAGATGCCATTCGAGTCAATTAGGGTTAGGATCAAGGTACAATGTGTTGTGGTTCCTATGATTTGGCAGATTTGGAAATACCAAATGATAAGACAACATCAAATCACTTTGGGATCTCAGGATATAGCTTTCCTGGATCTACAGAGGGATCTCTCTATAAATGTAAAGAATAATATATCTTTGAGGTTCAATTTAAGGTATTAGGCTAGTTATAGGGCACAAGGGCTGTTGTTTTGTTTTGTTGTTTGGTTGGGAAACATGAAAGAAGGGTTCAATGTAAGGTGAAGAAGCAAGTAAAGAATTATTTTAGCAATGGGGAGATAATTAAAAGAAAATACAAGTCCATTGGGCAGTGGGGTCATAAAAGGGTTTACTTGCAATTCAATATCCAAGGCTTTCAAATGGGCTAGTCATCTAAATCAGAGGATCTCTTAATATGATAGTAATGGGATGAAATGATAAGGAAATGAAGGTGAATGAAAAGGAAACCTTCCAAGGTGACCACTTAGGAGAAAATCTAGGGACAGGGCATGCCTTAACCGTCTATGATAAAAATCCCAATGAGGCTAACTCTTCAGACAATAGAAAACATTCAAGATGGACACAAAGTGAAGCCTAAGATCAGAGAAAGACTTTTAGCCTTCTTTGCTTTGGACATTCAACTTAAGGGATCTTAGAAAGGAAAAATGTTGGAAAAGGACCCTAGTGAGACAGTACTAACTCTAAATCTCCCAGTTTCCCAATTCTTCCAGTTAAAACCAGACAAGAACATCTAAAAAGAAACTCTGAATTCATACATCAGTAAGCATTGGAAACCAACTACTATACTGGTTAAATTATGCTGAATTTGTCCTTAGATTACACAATTAGCCGAAAACATAAAAGATAAGAAGAGCAGGTAGCATTAGGGTACTTTACAGTAGTAAATCCTAAGCTAGATTACTGATTCTTATCAAAGAAGTGAAATGTGATGCATAACAGAGGGAAAACAATACAAGATAGAACACGTCACCGCTGATTTAGATCAGGATCCAATGAACATTCTTGTCATATTAAAGAGAAACACCAGTCACATAAATCATTGTCCAACAACTTTATATCAACTAGAAATCATCTACCAGCCTATTTTATAACTAATACACACATAACTCTATCTCAATGAAACAACTTACAATCCACGGTTTGCCAAAATTTACAATGTGTTTCTGATGAGTTCTTATAGCTGAAAAGAATGGAAGTAGAGGTAGATAGAACTTTAAATGCATCATTAAAACAAAGGGAGAAGCGTTCTTGTAGCCCATTTTATCTTAATATCCCTGTATTGACTTTCAGTACTCTTTGGATGAACTAGGGCTCTTCGACATGCTGATAATTACTTCAGAGGTATGTTTCTAAGGTACTTTTTGGCTGTTTGTACTATGGGACAAGTAAGGCAGATAAATGACTTTCAAGCCTTCCATAATTTGTAACTAATGCTCTCGAAATCTTAGGACTTCTGTTAGGGTGGTGATCTTCTCAGAAACTTGATGGAGAATAAAAAACATTATGGGAACTTGTCCTTTCTTGGGAAAGAACATTCTTCTAACGTGAAAGCGTTGATATGGCTTGTTTCATGTGCTTCAGGCCTTTAATTCCTCGTAGCTCCATGCAAACACATCAACAAACTCTTTAAATAAATCAATGTATTTCTTTTTGATGTGCGCTGGTAAAGTTTTGGCCAATTTAATCATCTTAGGCTTATCTTTGCTGTCTATATTGCATTCTTCAACATATGATTCAATGTGTTCTATAGTGGGTTTCTTTGCCACATCATTAAAGTCAAAAAGGTCCTCTAGGGGTGCTAGTCCTCTAGGTATGTTCTTATCTTTGGACTGCAGCAACTCTATGTCTTCTTTTTCTGCGTTTATGTATTCTTTTGATTGATTTTCAAATTATTTGGTTAAAATTTTTATTTCTGCATTGGGGGATGGTTTTTCTTTGTTAGGGGGCTCTTTATCTACACAGTTTTCATCATATTTAGAGTCTGAATCAAGTAACTCAAACTCATTCCTGAAAATTAAGAAATCCTCTATCCGTTTGTCACCCTCAAAGACCTGCCATTATTTCTCATTATCTGGCACTGCAGGTCTATATTTTGTTTGAATAATGATCTGTTTGTCACTAGGTGATTTCTGATACGAACTAGCGGCGCATGCCAATCCATTTGCAATAATTTTTTGACTCCTAGGGACAAATACAAGCTCATACTCTACAAAATTTTTCAACAGATCCATAGCATCATTCCTATATGCCCTTAATCTAGGATGCTTTGCAGTGTACTCTTCGTTGATTTGTTTGATGACTAATTCTGAATCTCCTTGAACAACTATTCTCTTAGCTCCTAGTTTTTCAATAAATGCAATCCTAAGAGAAGAGCTTCATACTCTGCAATGTTGTTTGTGCACTTAAAGTCTAGTTTAAAAGCATGGCTCTCAGCATAGTTATTTTCAAAATTGTGCAACCATACCCCAACTCTTGCATTCTTTCTAGTGCAAGATCCATCAAAGTTCATTTTCTATAAGGGATTGTTTGCAGAAATGTTATCAATTTCATCCTTAATGCTATGTTCACCACTGTGTAGTGTTATGTTCTGTTCTTTAGGAATCTCATGGAGTTCAGAGTGATGATTAATTTGTTGTTTGCAATCTTGGTTTTGTTCACTCTGATTTCTTGATTCAACACACTGTTCGAGGGTTTCTCTCTTGTTTTCCTCTATTTCTAGAGCTGCCATTATGTTCAAATATTTGGCTTCTACTCTGTTATTTGAATCTTTGTTTCCTAGCTCTTGTTCATCAGTAAAATCATCATTGTAAAGGATAAAGGAATCCAGATCTGTATGGACAGAGTACAGAGGGGAATTTTTAGGTTTCTCTAGGCTGCTAACCATAAAATTCATGTGTGCCTCCCTATATAGTCTTCTAAGCTGGCTAAAGACAGGGATTGTGACCTAAGTCATGTCCATATGCATTGTGCCTTGCAGCTTGGCACCCCATGACCTTGACAACAACATGCCATACTTAGGAGGTACATCTGCCACTACAACATCCATAACCATGCACTTGACCGGGATTTGAGTTAAATTTACACAAAGATCTTTGATTAGGCCAAGGCACTTCACTATGCTAGAGTCAAAGGAATATAAATCCTTATAAGGTCTGGTTATCTCTAGGCCTAGATTCTCCATAATCACCTTTGGCATAAGGTTGTGTGAAGCCCCAGAATCATGCATAACATTATGCAAGATTTTGTCATGAATATTGAGGCTGATATAAAAAGCAGGTACTACCCCTTCCTGAAATTTCCCTTCAATTTTTAGGCCAAATAAGAGAGCAGGTTGATCATCATTTAAATTGAAAGTGTCACTGTTTTCTCCCAAGTTTAAAGCTTTCAAAATTTTACCTTTATATACATCCTGAGTAGCTAACTCAGTGAGAGTAATAGAAATTTTGATCTTGGCTATCTCACTTTCCAAATTGAAAGGAGACTGACTTTTTGAAAGGTTGAATTATGTTTTAGTGGCCACTATTTTATTGGTAGAATCAGCTTGTTGATTCTCACTATGTACAATGTTTGAAGTTGTTTTATCAGGAGCATTAGCTGCAATGCTAGTGCTGCTAGTTTCTTGGCTTGGTTTATTAGTAGTTTGGATGTCCTTTTCTTTGTTTTTGCTAGAACTCTTAGCTGTTGATTTGTTACTTTCAGCAGTCACTTTAGGAGTCTTTTCAGGTCTCTTTTTAATGGTGATTTCAGAGGATTTTGTTTTGGGAGTGTCTATGTTCTTCTTGCTTCTAGGATCATATTTTTCTCGGACCTGCATGATGGAATTTTCGAATCCCAACCTATAATCTTCAGATTCTAACCCTTCCTCATCCCAATGTGAGTATGAGGCTTGATTATCCTTTGTAGAAAAGGTGTGATCTTGGTTATCCACTTTCACCATGTTTATGGTAGTTCCCTCTGATTCTTCTATTATTCCCTCATCCTCATCAAGGAAGTTCTCTTGGAATGGAGGTATGACTTGTTGATCAAAGTCCCTTTGTCTATTTGGGAGGTTGTTTCTCCTAAAATTTTGGTTCTGGTTTTGATTTTTGTTTCTATTCTGATTGTTGACTTGGATCACCATTTTCTCCATCATTCTTTCCATCCTCTCCATGTTTTTGGCTATACTATCATATTTGGGATCAGATGAAAAAGCTATGTTGTCATCCCTATAGGTTACCTTCTTCTCAGCCCTCATCCTAGCTCTTTTTTCAATCAGGTTTGCTTCTACACTCACATTCCCTTTTTGCATGTCTTCTAATGTGTCATAATCTCTCTCCCTAAGCCGATAGGCCATATCAACATCAAAAACTTCTGTATATTTCACTACGGCCATTCCTTAGGGAGGTTTCTTGTGTGGTGGAAGAGCATTGTAGACACCGTTGAATCTAGTGGAATAGTCATGGCCACTCTCTCCCTGATTTCCCTTGAGATTCTTGTATTCTGCTAGTATTTGGAGAGGGTTGATTTTGACTTCCCATTTGTTTATAAAAGTTTGATGTAAAGAGGGAAGGTCATGGATGCTATTGGGAGGTAAGCCTTTAAACCACTTCTTCACTTCTCCTCCTAAGCTCTGGGTGAAGATTCTCATTTTAATTGTCTCATCCTCTATTTCTATATGGTCAAAGGAATCTTCCATCCTATCTACATGGTGTTGAGATGTAGTAGATTCTTTCCCAGTGAAATGAGGGATTTTGGCTTGATAGTCATTAGGCAGTGGAGCTTAAGGCTGTGGTAACACCAAGGGAGCATACCATGCTGCCATGATAGTGTTTTGTGGAGGTAAAGGATTGATTTGAGCAGCATGTATATGGATGACAGAAATGCTAGGACCAACAACAAACTGTTGAGCTGATTTAGGGTGAGAGAGGCCCAAGTTTTGAATGAAATGAATATCAGGAGGTGCTGATGGAGGGGTTTCTCTGTCCCTAATGTGTTGACCACTATGTGGTGGTGAAATCGGAGGTTCTAAGTCAGTCTGATCTATAGCACTGAATGACTGTGTTCTTGGTAGATCACTTGGTAAATTTAAGTCAATTTGAGTGTCTAATAGAGCTGCAAAGTTTTCAGGTGCCGAATTAGCTCTATTAATGCGTCTGGAAATAGTTGATTCTTTAGATGTGAGAGAATTCCTAAGAATACTCTTTGGATTATCAATTATTTCAGGTGGGTTTGGATTAGGATAAGCTCTAGTGTGGATTGTTCTTGAGGCCAGTATGTTAGGTGATCCAGGTGGATATTGGTGGCCACCCGCCTATTCCACTTGGGCCCCCACCATTTTCTCTTTCAGTTTTCGGTTTAGTGAACTTACTATTTTAGCAGGTTTTTCGGGTCACGAACTTAGAACGTTTTGAGGCCTAAATGACGTTTTTTAGGCATCGCGCCTCCAACGAATATCCATTTCGCTTCGAATGATATTCGTGGTGGATTTTATGTTTATTCCTCGGATAGAGCTTTCTAATGATGTATCATGTGCGTCAACCGGAGATAGTATGCCAAAGTTACGTCCCTGGGAAGTTGAAACACCAATTTACCCAAACGGGGCCCATAGTTTTGGCGCTTCATCTCCTAGGGTTAGGTTTTTGGGATGTTTAGGGTTCTCCATTGTTTCTCGATAATAAATAGGCCCTCGCGCCTCATTGTAAAGCAGTTCAGAGGTCTGTAGCCACCACATCTCTTCTCAGAGATAGCTACCAGTACCCTAGCTAGTTTTATTTCCATTGTCTGTAAGCAAATTTCAGTTCTTTGATGTTAATGAAATGAAGTGTTATTTCCGCTGCATCTCTGTATTTATGGTTATGTGTTTATTCTGTTGCGTTCCTGCATAAATCCGGATCAGTGGTATCAGAGCGGTCTGCTTTTTCTCGATCCTTCTTTGCATGTCCCCGACGAGGTCGGGGTATAAGGAGCTAGGGCTTGATCTGGTGGAACCTTTGCAAGATCAGCCTCGCAAACCTCGACGGACACCCATGGGGGACGAAAAGAAAGATGAGGGAGCAGGAGATCCTATCAAAATATTGCTCGAGGAGGCCCTCGAAAAACAAAGGAACGCGATGATGGATAACTTTGCTCAGATCCTTCAACGGCTGCCCACTGGCGGCGCATCTGCATCTAGTAGCCACTCTGGAGTTACGACTCCCTTTAAGGTACAAGTAAATTTTGACATTCCCATATTTGAGGGTCAAATAGACGAAGATGCCGTAGATAGATGGTTGAATCTATTAGAAGGATATTTCTCTGTTCATGACTTTTCAGACTGGGAGAAGATTATTTTTGCACTCCTCAAAGCTACCCCCCATGTTAAGGACTGGTGGGAAACCTACTGTGAGAACAAGGACCAGACAGAACCCTCTCTGTTCTCGGTCATACCAACTTGGAATTCTTTCTGAGACGCCATCAAGGAACAGTACTATCATGTGGGGAGCTATGAGGACAAGTACATACAATGGACCACGCTACGACAACAAAGGGATCAAGATGTGCATGAGCTGACGAATCTGTTCCATACCCTGCGCACAAAGTTGGGTATCAAAGATTCAGAGAAACATTTGGTGCTAAAGTATCGCAGCTGTCTGCACAGATACATTCCGGAGGAAATGGAGTTCCTCGACATCTCCTCGCTTGGTACGGCATACCGGTATGCTGCCAAGATTGAGCAGAAATTCAAACAGAAGAAGCGAGACTTTGGATCTGTGAATCAAAAGCAAGGAAAAGGTGCTTCCAAACCGCAGAACAAAGGCCAGAGCATGGCGGCTAAAGACAACCCGTCAAAGCCACAAGAAAAGAACAACACCGTAAAGCCAAAGAAGGACACGGGAAAGTGGTGTGAGTTCCATAAGAGCTCCACTCACAACACAAGTGAGTGTCGGACCAAGCAGTCGCTAGTGGCCGAGATGAGGGCTTCTGAGTCAGATGCATGCTCCGACTCCGAATCAGAACCTGAAAAGGGGAATGAAAAAGGGAAACAGATTATTGATGCGGAGCCCAATGCCACTGTTGCCACTACAAAGATCCAGAAGGAGGAACCGGAAGATCCAGAGGAGGAGGAACGTCTCTTCCACTCCGAGATGTGGGTAAAGGGCTCCCCTGTACAGTTCATTGTCGACAATGGGAGCCAAAAGAACCTCATTTCAGCAGACGCCGTGAAGCGGTTGGGCTTGCCGACCACAGCTCACCCACATCCATACACCATCGGGGGTCAAATAGACGCGGATGCCGTAGATAGATGGTTGAATCTATTAGAAGGATATTTCTCTGTTCATGACTTTTCAGACCGGGAGAAGATTATTTTTGCACTCCTCAAAGCTACCCCCCATGTTAAGGACGGGTGGGAAACCTACTGTGAGAACAAGGACCAGACAGAACCCTCTCTGTTCTCGGCCGTACCAACTTGGAATTCTTTCCGAGACGCCGTCAAGGAACAGTACTATCCCGTGGGGATCTATGAGGACAAGTACATACAATGGACCACGCTGCGACAACAAAGGGATCAAGATGTGCACGAGCTGACGAATCTGTTCCATACCCTACGCACAAAGTTGGGTATCAAAGATTTAGAGAAACATTTGGTGCTAAAGTATCGCAGCTGTCTGCACAGATACATTCAGGAGGAAATGGAGTTCCTCGACATCTCCTCGCTTGGTACGGCATACCGGTATGCTGCCAAGATTGAGCAGAAATTCAAAGAGAAGAAGCGAGACTTTGGATCTGCGAATCAAAAGCAAGGAAAAGGTGCTTCCAAACCGCAGAACAAAGGACAGAGCATGGCGGCTAAAGACAACCCGTCAAAGCCACAAGAAAAGAACAACACCGTAAAGCCAAATAAGGACACGGGAAAGTGGTGTGAGTTCCATAAGAGCTCCACTCACAACACAAGTGAGTGTCGGGCCAAGCAGTCGCTAGTGGCCGAGATGAGGGCTTCTGAGTCAGATGCATGCTCTGACTCCGAATCAGAACCGGAAAAGGGGAATGAAAAATGGAAACAAATTATTGATGCGGAGCCCAACGCCACTGTTGCCACTACAAAGGTCCAGAAGGAGGAACCGGAAGATCCAGAGGAGGAGGAACGTCTCTTCCACTCCCAGATGTGGGTAAAGGGCTCCCCTGTACAGTTCATTGTCGACAAGGGGAGCCAAAAGAACCTCATTTCAGCAGACGCCGTGAAGCGGTTGGGCTTGCCGACCACAGCTCACCCACATCCATACACCATCGGGTGGCTTCACCCAGGACGAGATCTCCGCGTCAGCCAGCAGTGTCGCCTTCCCTATAGCATCAAGCCCTTCACGGATGAGGTATTATGTGATGTTGCTCCTATTGATGTTTCCGATGTATTATTAGGACAACCATACTTGTGGAAGCGTCATGCTGTGTATGAGTCTCGACCTCGTGCTGTTATTATTACTTTGGGAAATAAGTTGTACAGGATACCAGAGGTACCACCTCCTACGACTATCTCTTTGGTTACTGCAAAACAATGCAGTAAGCTCATTTTCCAAACCAGGAAATTCGTTTTCCTGATGATCCGCCCCCAGGGCAAGAAGAAGACTGTGGCCACGACCTCCAGACAGGGCCCCTCTGCACGACAACAACAAATGGATAAGGTCGTGGAGGAGTACGGGGACATCTTCACCTCACTCACAGGGGTTCCTCTGCACTGCCAGGTCAAGCACCCGATTGATCTGACCCCAGGTGCGCCGCTACCCAATGGACCGATCTATCGACGCTCTGTTCTGGAAAATGATGAAATCAAGAGGCAGATTCAGGAGCTGTTGCAGAAAGGTCACATCGGACCAAGTTCATCGCCCTGTGGGAGCCCGATCGTGTTGGTACAGAAGAAGGATGGGACGTGGAGACTCTGTATTGACTATCGGGCGCTGAACAAGATCACTGTCCGAAATAGGTACCCAATCCCACGGATTGATGACCTTCTGGACCAACTCAAAGGTGAAAAATATTTCAGCAAGATCGACCTGAAGTCTGGGTATCACCAGGTACCAATTGAACCCTCCGATGTGTGGAAGACTTCCTTCAAAGCCAAGGAAGGCCTTTTCGAATGGCTAGTCATGCCTTTTGGGTTGACGAATGCTCCCGCCACCTTCATGAGGATGATGGATGACATCTTGCGGCCATTCACCAACTCATTTGTAGTGGTGTACTTGGATGACATTATGATCTTCAACCAGACTTGGGAAGAGCACCTTCACCACATCCGACAAGTCCTCCAAACACTGCGGCAACACAAGTTGTGTGCCAATTTGGAGAAGTGCATGTTTTGCATGACCCAGGTTCAATATCTGGGATACATTATTGATGAAAGGGGGGTGCATGTGGATCCAGCCAAGATCCAAGTCATTCGGGATTGGCCAGCCCCGACTACTATAACAGAGCTTCGCAGCTTTCTGGGTCTTGCTAATTTCTACGGTAGATTCGTGTTGGGATTCTCTCATATCACTTGGCCCTTGAGTCAAGTCACCAAAGGAGGAGCGAGAGCAAAATTCTTTTGGTCGGAACCTCAACAGAAGGCATTCAAAGAATTGAAAAATCGCCTCTGTTCTGCCCCAGTGCTCACCTTACCAGACTTGCAGCAGCCATTTGAGATCGAGACAGATTCCTCTGACTATGCTATTGGGGCAGTTCTTACTCAACAGGGACATCCAGTGGCATATCACAGTGAGACATTGTCTGAGACAGTTCGCAAGTATCCCACCTATGACAAAGAAATGTATTCCATTGTGCAAGCCTGTCGACAATGGAAGCATTACATTTTGGGGAAGGAAGCAATCATCCACACAAACCACCAGCCCCTGCAGTTCATACAGACACAAGGGAAGTTGCAGAATGATCGCCATCAGAAGTGGTCCACATATCTGCAACAGTTTCATTTGAACATCAAGTACAAGAAGGGTAGCACCAATAATGTTGCAGACTGCCTCAGCCGACCACCGATCGTGGCTCTCACCACCGTGCTCAACTCTTGTGGGCACGAGACTTCTGATTGGCCGCTTCTCTATGAGAGTGACCCAGAATTCGGCCACACTTACAAGGCACTCTTAGGGGGCACGCAAGTTCCAAATTTTCACCTCCAAGATGCACTTTTATGTCACCTGGGACACCTTTGTGTTCCTTCAAGCGAGCGTGCCAAGATGATATGGGAAGCACACTACAGTCGCGTCGCTGGGCATTTCGGGGTCGAGAAAACAGCAGCCATACTACAAAAGTATTTCTATTGGCCAAACCTTCGAAAGGATGTCAAGAAGCACATCAGATCCTGCACTGCTTGTGCCATTGCCAAACCGACCATCAAGAAGCAAGGCCTATATACTCCACTACCTACCCCTAGTCGACCTTGGGAATCCATCTCCATGGATTACATGTCGGGCTTGCCTTCTACTAAGAATGGAAATGACTATGTTTTCGTGGTCGTTGACAGATTCTCGAAGATGGCCATCATGGCGGCCTGTAAGAAGAATATCACAGCAGAAGCCACTGCTAAACTCTTCTTTGAACGAATGTGGGTGCACTTTGGGATCCCACAGTCTATCATATCAGATCGAGATAGCAGGTTCCTCAGCACATTTTGGTCCAGCCTCTGGTCAATGTTGGACACAAAGCTCACCAAGTCCACAGCTTTCCATCCCCAAACAGATGGCCAGACAGAGGCCGTCAACAGAATGATTGTACACATTCTGCGCATGTACAATTCAAAGCATCCACACACATGGGACGAGAGCCTCCCCTATGTACAACATAGTTATAATCGGGCTCTCCACAGTTCAATCATCCATAGCCCCTTTCGGGTGGGCTTGGGATTCCAGCCACTATGTCCCATTGACGTAGCCATGCCATTTGCAGCTGCTCAGGCCAATTCAGCTCATGTCCAGTCTGAAGTTGACAAAGCAAGTAGCTTCATCAAGCGCATTCAACACATCCGCCAACAGGTTCATGATATATTGGACAGAGCCAATGCGAAGTACAAGAAGCGCCATGATCAACACCGGGTGCCACACCACTTCCAGGTGGGCGACAAAGTATGGCTACATTTGCAGAAGGAGCGCCTCACTGGACCTCACCGCAAGCTTCGCCCTCTCCGATACGGGCCGTACACCATCACCAAGGCTGTAGGTAATAATGCCTTCAAGCTTAGTATTCCACCATTCCTTGGTCTGCACCCAGTCTTCAATGTGGATCGCCTTCGTCCTTACTTTCCACCTCTACTGGACACCTCGGACATTGCAGAACAACTCACACCAACAGAGTTAAACCCAGACTGCATGGAACAGGCCACCACAGATTGTGTCATGGACATGCAAATCAAGAACACTCGTCAACAGCAGATCCAACTGTATCGGGTTGTCAAAGCTGGCCAACTCCTGCACCAAGGAAAGTGGTTCACCAGGGACCAAGTTCAGCAGAAATTTCCTCATCTCATGGAGGAACTTAACGCAATGGGGACCATTGCTTCCTAAGGGGGGAGGAATGATCCAGGTGGATATTGGTGGCCACCTGCCTATTCCACTTGGGCCCCCACCATTGTCTCTTTCAGTTTTTCAGTTTCGGCATAACTTACTATTTTTAGCAGTTTTTTGGGTCCTGAACTTCCGGAGCCGTTTTGGGGCCCTAAACGACGTTTTTTGGGCATCGCGCCTCCAACGAATATCATTCTATTTCAAATGATATTCGTGGCGAAAGTTGTATTCCTCAGATAGAGATTTCTAATGATGTATCATGTGCGTTAAACGGAGATAGTATGCCAAAGTTACGTCCCTGGGAAGTTGAAACACCAATTTACCCAAACGGGGCCCATAGTTTTGGCGCTTCATCTCCTAGGGTTAGGTTTTGGGATGTTTAGGATTCTCCATTGTTTCTCAATAATAAATAGGCCCTCGAGCCTCATTGTAACTGAGTTCAGAGGCCTGTAGCCGCCACATCTCTCCTCAGAGATAGCTACCAGCGCCCTAGCTAGTTTTATTTCCATTCTGTCTGTAAGCAAATTTCAGTTCTTTGATATTAATGAAATGAAGTGTTATTTCCGCTGCATCTCTGTATTTATGGTTATATGTTTATTTTGTTGCGTTCCTACATAAATCCGGATCAGTGGTATCAGAGCGGTCTGCTTTTTCTCGATCCTTCTTTGCATGTCCCCAACGAGGTCGGGGTATAAGGAGCTAGGGCTTGATCTGGTGGAACCTTTGCAAGATCGGCCTCGCAAACCTCGACGGACGCCCATGGGGGACGAAAAGAAAGATGAGGGAGCAGGAGATCCTATCAAAATATTGCTCGAGGAGGCCCTCGAAAAACAAAGGAACGCGATGATGGATAGCTTTGCTCAAATCCTTCAACGGCTGCCCACCGGCGGCGCATCTGCATCCAGTAGCCACTCTGGAGTTGCGACTCCCTTTAAGGTACAAGTAAATTTTGACATTCCCATATTTGAGGGTCAAATAGACGCAGATGCCGTAAATAGATGGTTGAATCTATTAGAAGGATATTTCTCTGTTCATGACTTTTCAGACCGGGAGAAGATTATTTTTGCACTCCTCAAAGCTACCCCCCATGTTAAGGACTGGTGGGAAACCTACTGTGAGAACAAGGACCAGACAGAACCCTCTCTGTTCTCGGCCATACCAACTTGGAATTCTTTCCGAGACGCCGTCAAGGAACAGTACTATCCGGTGGGGAGCTATGAGGACAAGTACATACAATGGACCACGCTGCGACAACAAAGGGATCAAGATGTGCACGAGCTGACGAATCTGTTCCATACCCTGCGCACAAAGTTGGGTATCAAAGATTCAAAGAAACATTTGGTGCTAAAGTATCGCAGCTGTCTGCACAGATACATTCAGGAGGAAATGGAGTTCCTCGACATCTCCTCGCTTGGTACGGCATACCGGTATGCTGCCAAGATTGAGCAGAAATTCAAACAGAAGAAGCGAGACTTTGGATATGCGAATCAAAAGCAAGGAAAAGGTGCTTCCAAACCGCAAAACAAAGGACAGAGCATGGCGGCTAAAGACAACCCATCAAAGCCACAAGACAAGAACAACACCGTAAAGCCAAAGAAGGACACGGAAAAGTGGTGTGAGTTCCATAAGAGCTCCACTCACAACACAAGTGAGTGTCGGGCCAAGCAGTCGCTAGTGGCCGAGATGAGGGCTTCTGAGTCAGATGCATGCTCCGACTCCGAATCAGAACCTGAAAAGGGGAATGAAAAAGGGAAAAAAATTATTGATGCGGAGCCCAACGCCACTGTTGCCACTACAAAGGTCCAGAAGGAGGAACCGGAAGATCCAGAGGAGGAGGAACGTCTCTTCCACTCCCAGATGTGGGTAAAGGGCTCCCCTGTACAGTTCATTGTCGGCAATGGGAGCCAAAAGAACCTCATTTCAGCAGACGCCGTGAAGCGGTTGGGCTTGCCGACCACAGCTCACCCACATCCATACACCATCAGGTGGCTTCACCAAGGACGAGATCTCCGCGTCAGCCAGCAGTGCCGCCTTCCCTATAGCATCAAGCCCTTCACGGATGAGGTATTATGTGACGTTGCTCCTATTGATGTTTCTGATGTATTATTAGGACAACCATACTTGTGGAAGCGTCATGCTGTGTATGAGTCTCGACCTCGTGCTTTTATTGTTACTTTGGGAAATAAGTTGTACAGGATACCAGAGGTACCACCTCCTGCTGCTATCTCTTTGGTTACTGCAAAACAATGCAGTAAGCTCATTTCCCAAACCAGGAAATTCGTTTTCCTGATGATCCGCCCCCAGGGCAAGAAGAAGACTGTGGCCACGACCTCCAGACAGGGCTCCTCTGCACAAAAACAACAAATGGATAAGGTTGTGGAGGAGTACGGGGACATATTCACCTCACCCACAGGGGTTCCTCTGCACTGTCAGGTCAAGCACCCGATTGATCTGACCCCTGGTGCGCCGCTACCTAATGGACCGATATATCGGCGCTCTGTTCTGGAGAATGATGAAATCAAGAGGCAGATTCAGGAGCTGTTGCAGAAAGGTCACATCATACCAAGTTCATCGCCCTGTGGGAGCCCGATCGTGTTGGTACAGAAGAAGGATGGGACGTGGAGACTCTGTATTGACTATCGGGCACTGAACAAGATCACTGTTCGGAATGGGTACCCAATCCCACGGATTGATGACCTTTTGGACCAACTCAAAGGTGCAAAATATTTCAGCAAGATTGACCTGAAGTCTGGGTATCACCAGGTACCAATTGAACCCTCTAATGTGTGGAAGACTGCCTTCAAAGCCAAGGAAGGCCTTTTTGAATGGCTAGTCATGCCTTTCGGGTTGACGAATGCTCCCGCAACCTTCATGAGGATGATGGAAGATATCTTGCGGCCATTCACCAACTCATTTGTAGTGGTGTACTTGGATGACATTCTGATCTTCAGCAAGACTTGGGAAGAGCACCTTCACCACATCCGATAAGTCCTCCAAACACTGCGGCAACACAAGTTGTGTGCCAATTTGGAGAAGTGCATGTTTGGCATGACCCAGGTTCAATATCTGGGATACATTATTGATGAAAGGGGGTGCATGAGGATCCAGCCAAGATCCAAGTCATTCGGGATTGGCCAGCCCCGACTACTATAACAGAGCTTCGCAGCTTTCTGGGTCTTGCTAATTTCTACCGTAGATTCGTGTTGGGATTCTCTCATATCACTTGGCCATTGAGTCAAGTCACCAAAGGAGGAGCGAGAGCAAAATTCTTTTGGTCGGAACCTCAACAGAAGGCGTTCAAAGAATTGAAAAATCGCCTCTGTTCTGCCCCAGTGCTCACCTTACCAGACTTGCAGCAGCCATTTGAGATCGAGACAGATGCCTCTGACTATGCTATTGGGGCAGTTATTACTCAACAGGGACATCCGGTGGCATATCACAGTGAGACATTGTCTGAGACAGTTCGCAAGTATCCCACCTATGACAAAGAAATGTATTCCATTGTGCAAGCCTGTCGACAATGGAAGAATTACATTTTGGGGAAGGAAACAATCATCCACACAGACCACCGGCCCCTGCAGTTCATACGGACACAAGGGAAGTTGCAGAATGATCGCCATCAGAAGTGGTCCACATATCTGCAACAGTTTCATTTGAACATCAAGTACAAGAAGGGTAGCACCAATAATGTTGCAGACTGCCTCAGCCGACCACCGATCGTGGCGCTCACCACCGTGCTCAACTCTTGTGGGCACGAGACTTCTGATTGGCCGCTTCTCTATGAAAGTGACCCAGAATTCGGCCACACTTACAAGGCACTCTTGGGGGGCACGCAAGTTCCAAATTTTCACCTCCAAGATGCACTTTTATGTCACCTGGGACACCTTTTTGTTCCTTCAAGCGAGCGTGCCAAGATGATATGGGAAGCACACTACAGTCAAGTCGCTGGGCATTTCGGGGTCGAGAAAACAGTAGCAATACTACAGAAGTATTTCTATTGGCCGAACCTTCGAAAGGATGTCGAGAAGCACATCAGATCCTGCACTGCTTGTGCCATTGCCAAACCGACCATCAAGAAGCAAGGCCTATATACTCCACTATCTACCCCTAGTCGACCTTGGGAATCCATCTCCATGGATTACATGTCGGGCCTGCCTTCTACTAAGAATGGAAATGACTGTGTTTTCGTGGTCGTTGACAGATTCTCGAAGATGGCCATTATGGCGACCTGTAAGAAGAATATCACAGCAGAAGCCACTGCTAAACTCTTCTTTGAACGAGTATGGGTGCACTTTGGGATCCCACAGTCTATCATATCAGATCGAGATAGCAGGTTCCTCGGCACATTTTGGTCCAGCCTCTGGTCAATGATGGACACAAAGCTCACCAAGTCCACAGCTTTCCATCCCCAAACAGATGGCCAGACAGAGGTCGTCAACAGAATGATTGTACACATTCTGCGCATGTACAATTCAAAGCATCCACGCACATGGGACGAGAGCCTCCCCTATGTGCAACATAGTTATAATCGAGCTCTCCACAGTTCAATCAGCCATAGCCCCTTTCAGGTGGGCTTGGGATTCCAACCACTATGTCCCATTGACGTATCCATGCCATTTGCAGCTGCTCAGGCCAATTCAGATCATGTCCAGTTTGAAGTTGACAAAGCAAGTAGCTTCATCGAGCGCATTCAACACATCCGCCAACAGGTTCATGATATATTGGACAGAGCCAATGCCAAGTACAAGCAACGCCATGATCAACACCGGGTGCCACACAACTTCCAGGTGGGTGACAAAGTATGGCTACATTTGCCGAAGGAGCGCCTCACTGGACCCCACCGCAAGCTTCGCCCGCTCCGATACGGGCCGTACACCATCACCAAGGCTGTAGGGAACAATGCATTCGAGCTCAGTATTCCACCATTCCTTGGTCTGCACCCAGTCTTCAATGTGGATCGCCTTCGTCCTTACTTCCCACCTCTACTGGACACCTCGGACATTGCGGAACAACTCACACCAACAGAGTTAAATCCAGACTGCATGGAACAGGCCACCACAGATTGTATCATGGACATGCAAATCAAGAACACTCGCCAGCAGAAGATCCAACTATATCGGGTTGTCAAAGCTGGCCAACTCCTGCACCAAGGAAAGTGGTTCACCAGGGACCAAGTTCAACAGAAATTTCCTCATCTCATGGAAGAACTTAACGCAATGGGGACCATTGCTTCCTAAGGGGGGAGGAATGATCCAGGTGGATATTGGTGGCCACCCGCCTATTCCACTTGGGCCCCCACCATTGTCTCTTTTATTTTTTCAGTTTCGGCATAATTTACTATTTTTAGCAGTTTTTCGGGTCCTGAACTTCCGGAGCCGTTTTGAGGCCCTAAACGACATTTTCTGGGCATCGCGCCTTTAGCGAATATCATTCTATTCTAAAATTATATTCGTGGTGAAAGTTGTATTCCATGGATAGAGCTTTCTAATGATGTATCATGTGCGTCAAACGGAGATAGTATGCCAAAGTTACGTCCCTGGGAAGTTGAAACACCAATTTACCCAAACGGGGCCCATAGTTTTGGCGCTTCATCTCCTAGGGTTAGGTTTTTGGATGTTGAGGGTTCTCCACTGTTTCTCAATAATAAATAGGCCCTCGAGCCTCATTGTAACTCAGTTCAGAGGCCTTGATCCAGGTGGATATTGGTGGTCACCCGCCTATTCCACTTGGGGCTCCACTATTGTCTATTTCAGTTTTTCAGTTTCGGCACAGTTTACTATTTTTAGCAGTTTTTCGGGTCCTAAACTTCCGGAGCCGTTTTGAGGCCCTAAACGACGTTTTTTGGGAAAACGGAGGGCAACATGGGTCAATGGATCGATGTTGCCCGTTTCAAATTTGTAGTCCTTGGATAGATCTTTCTAACGAGGTATGGTACGCGTCAAACGGAGATCGTATGCCAAAGTTACGCCCCTGGGAAGTTGAAACACCAATTTACCCAAACGGGGCCCATAGTTTTGGCGCTTCATCTCCTAGGGTTAGGGTTTTGGCTTTTTAGGATTTCCCATTGTTTCTAAATGATAAATAGGCCCTCGAGCCTCATTGTAACTCAGTTCAGAGGCCTGTAGCCGCCACATCTCTTCTCAGAGATAGCTACCAGCGCCCTAGCTATTTTATTTCCATTATGTCTGTAAGCATCTGTCTGTTATTTGATATTAATGAAATGAAGTGTTATTTCCGCTGCATCTCTGTATTTATGGTTATGTGTTTATTCTGTTGCGTTCCTGCATAAATCCGGATCAGTGGTATCAGAGCGGTCTCCTTTTTCTCGATCCTTCTTTGCATGTCCCCAACGAGGTCGGGGTATAAGGAGCTAGGGCTTGATCTGGTGGAACCTTTGCAAGATCAGCCTCGCAAACCTCGACGGACGCTCATGGGGGACGAAAAGAAAGATGAGGGAGCAGGAGATCCTATCAAAATATTGCTCGAGGAGGCCCTCGAAAGACAAAGGAACGTGATGATGGATAACTTTGCTCAGATCCTTCAACGGCTACCCACCGGCGGCGCATCTGCATCCAGCAGCCACTCTGGAGGCGCGACTCCTTTTAAGGTACAAGTAAATTTTGACATTCCCATATTTGAGGGTCAAATAGATGCAGATGTCGTAGATAGATGGTTGAATCTGTTAGAAGGATATTTCTCGGTTCATGACTTTTGAGACCGGGAGAAGATTATTTTTGCACTCCTCAAAGCTACCCCCCATGTTAAGGACTGGTGGGAAACCTACTGTGAGAACAAGGACCAGACAGAACCCTCTCTGTTCTCGGCCGTACCAACTTGGAATTCTTTCCGAGACGCTGTCAAGGAACAATACTATCCCATGGGGAGCTATGAGGACAAGTACATACAATGGACCACGCTGCGACAACAAAGGGATCAAGATGTGCACGAGCTGACGAATCTGTTCCATACCCTGCGCACAAAGTTGGGTATCGAAGATTCAGAGAAACATTTGGTGCTAAAGTATCGCAGTATGAAGGAAGCCCATTCGGAGGAAATGGGTGTTGACATCTCCTCGCTTGGTGCGGCATGCGGTATGTTTGCCAAGATTGACGAAATTCAAGCGAAGAGCGAGACTTTGGATCTGCGAATCAAAAGCGTAAGGGAAAAGGTCTTCCAAACCGCGAACAAAGAGACGAGCCAAGGCATGGCGGCTAAAGACAACTCATCGAAGCCTGAAAAAACCGGCAGAAGCCAAAGAAGGGACACGGGAAAGTGGTGTGAGTTCCATAAGAGCTCCACTCACATACATAGTGAGTGTCGGGCCAAGCCGCTAGTGGCCGGGAATGGGGGCTTACAAGTCGAGATGCATGCTCGACTCCCGGGAATCGGGAGCACGAAAAGAGCGAATGAAAAAGGGGAAGCAGTTATTGATGCGGGCAACGCCAGCATTTGCCCCTTTGCAAGATGGAAGGAGGAGCCGGAAGATCCCGAGGAGGAGGAATGTCTCTTCCACTCCCAGATGTGGGTAAAGGGCTCCCCAGTACGGTTCATTGTCGAAAATGGGAGCCAAAAGAACCTCATTTCAGTGGACGTCATGAAGTGGTTGGGCTTATTGACCATAGCTCACCCACATCCATACACCATCGGGTGGCTTCACCAAGGACGAGATCTCCGCGTCAGTCAGCAGTGCCGCCTTCCCTATAGCATCAAGCCCTTCACGGATGAGGTATTATGTGACGTTGCTCCTATTGATGTTTTTGATGTATTATTAGGACAACCATACTTGTGGAAGCGTCATGCTGTGTATGAGTCTCGACCTCGTGCTGTTATTGTTACTTTGGGAAATAAGTTGTACAGGATACCAGAGGTACCACCTCCTGGCGCTATCTCTTTGGTTACTGCAAAACAATGCAGTAAGCTCATTTCCCAAACCAGGAAATTCGTTTTCCTGATGATCCGCCCCCAGGGCAAGAAGAAGACTGTGGCCACGACCTCCAGACAGGGCCCCTCTGCACGACGACAACAAATGGATAAGGTCGTGGAGGAGTACGGGGACATCTTCACCTCACCCACGGGGGTTCCTCTGCACTGCCAGGTCAAGCACCCGATTGATCTGACCCCAGGTGCGCCACTACCCAATGGACCGATCTATCGACGCTCTGTTCTGGAAAATGATGAAATCAAGAGGCAGATTCAGGAGCTGTTGCAGAAAGGTCACATCGGACCAAGTTCATCGCCCTGTGGGAGCCCGATCGTGTTGGTACAGAAGAAGGATGGGACGTGGAGACTCTGTATTGACTATCGGGCGCTGAACAAGATCACTGTCCGGAATAGGTACCTAATCCCACGGATTGATGACCTTCTGGATCAACTCAAAGGTGCAAAATATTTCAGCAAGATTGACCTAAAGTCTGGGTATCACCAGATACCAATTGAAACCTCCGATGTGTGGAAGACAGCCTTCAAATCCAAGGAAGGCCTTTTCGAATGGTTGGTCATGCCTTTTGGGTTGACGAATGCTCCCGCCACCTTCATGAGGATGATGGATGACATCTTGCGGCCATTCACCAACTCATTTGTAGTGGTGTACTTGGATGATATTCTGATCTTCAGCCAGACTTGGGAAGAGCACCTTCACCACTTCCGACAAGTCCTCCAAACACTGCGGCAACACAAGTTGTGTGCCAATTTGGAGAAGTGCACTTTTGGCATGACCCAGGTTCAATATCTGGGATACATTATTGATGAAAGGGGTGTGCATGTGGATCCAGCCAAGATCCAAGTCATTCGGGATTGGCCAGCCCCGACTACTATAACAGAGCTTCGCAGCTTTCTGGGTCTTGCTAATTTCTACCGTAGATTCGTGCTGGGATTCTCTCATATCACTTGGCCCTTGAGTCAAGTCACGAAAGGAGGAGCGAGAGCAAAATTCTTTTGGTCGGAACCTCAACAGAAGGCATTCAAAGAATTGAAAAATCGCCTCTGTTCTGCCCCAGTGCTCACCTTACCAGACTTGCAGCAGCCATTTGAGATCGAGACAGATGCCTCTGACTATGCTATTGGGGCAGTTCTTACTCAGCAGGGACATCCAGTGGCATATCACAGTGAGACATTGTCTGAGACAGTTCGCAAGTATCCCACCTATAACAAAGAAATGTATTCCATTGTGCAAGCCTGTCGACAATGGAAGCATTACATTTTGGGGAAGGAAACAATCATCCACACAGACCACCGGCCCCTGCAATTCATACAGACACAAGGGAAGTTGCAGAATGATCGCCATCAAAAGTGGTCCACATATCTGCAACAGTTTCATTTGAACATCAAGTACAAGAAGGGTAGCACCAATAATGTTGCAGACTGCCTCAGCCGACCATCGATCGTGGCGCTCACCACCGTGCTCAACTCTTGTGGGCACGAGACTTCTGATTGGCCGCTTCTCTATGAGAGTGACCCAGAATTCGGCCACACTTACAAGGCACTCTTAGGGGGCACGCAAGTTCCAAATTTTCACCTCCAAGATGCACTTTTATATCACCTGGGACACCTTTGTGTTCCTTCAAGCGAGCGTGCCAAGATGATATGGGAAGCACACTACAGTCGAGTCGCTGGGCATTTCGGGGTCGAGAAAACAGTAGCAATACTACAGAAGTATTTCTATTGGCCGAACCTTCGAAGGGATGTCGAGAAGCACATCAGATCCTGCACTGCTTGTGCCATTGCCAAACCGACCATCAAGAAGCAAGGCCTATATACTCCACTACCTACCCCTAGTCGACCTTGGGAATCCATCTCCATGGATTACATGTCGGACCTGCCTTCTACTAAGAATGGAAATGACTGTGTTTTCGTGGTCGTTGACAGATTCTCGAAGATGGCCATTATGGCGGCCTGTAAGAAGAATATCACAGCAGAAGCCACTGCCAAACTCTTCTTTGAACGAGTGTGGGTGCACTTTGGGATCCCACAGTCTATCATATCAGATCGAGATAGAAGGTTCCTCAGCACATTTTGGTCCAGCCTCTGGTCAATGTTGGACACAAAGCTCACCAAGTCCACGGCTTTCCATCCCCAAACAGATGGCCAGACAGAGGTCGTCAACAGAATGATTGTACACATTCTGCGCATGTACAATTCAAAGCATCCCCGCACATGGGATGAGAGCCTCCCCTATGTACAACATAGTTATAACCGGGCTCTCCACAGTTCAATTGGCCATAGCCCCTTTCAGGTGGGCTTGGGATTCCAGCCACTATGTCCCATTGACGTAGCCATGCCATTTGCAGCTGCTCAGGCCAATTCAGCTCATGTTCAGTCTGAAGTTGACAAAGCCAGTAGCTTCATCGAGCGCATTCAACACATCCGCCAACAGGTTCATGATATATTGGACAGAGCCAATGCCAAGTACAAGCAACGCCATGATCAACACCGGGTGCCACACAACTTCCGGGTGGGTGACAAAGTATGGCTACATTTGCAGAAGGAGCGCCTCACTGGACCCCACCGCAAGCTTCGCCCGCTCCGATACGGGCCGTACACCATCACCAAGGCTGTAGGGAACAATGCATTCGAGCTCAGTATTCCACCATTCCTTGGTCTGCACCCAATCTTCAATGTGGATCGCCTTCGTCCTTACTTCCCACCTCTATTGGACACCTCGGACATTGCAGAACAACTCACACCAACTGAGTTAAATCCAGACTGCATGGAACAGGCCACCATAGATTGCATCATGGACATGCAAATCAAGAACACTCGCCAGCAGAAGATCCAACTATATCGGGTTGTCAAAGCTGGCCAACTCCTGCACCAAGGAAAGTGGTTCACCAGGGACCAAGTTCAGCAAAAATTTCCTCATCTCATGGAGGAACTTAACGCAATGGGGACCATTGCTTCCTAAGGGGGGAGGAATGATCCAGGTGGATATTGGTGGTCACCCGTCTATTCCACTTGGGGCTCCACCATTGTCTATTTCAGTTTTTCAGTTTCGGCACAGTTTACTATTTTTAGCAGTTTTTCGGGTCCTAAACTTCCGAAGCCGTTTTGAGGCCCTAAACGACGTTTTTTGGGAAAACGAAGGGCAACATGGGTCCATGGACCGATGTTGCCCGTTCCAAATTTGTGGTCCTCGGATAGATCTTTCTAACGAGGTATGGTACGCGTCAAACGGAGATCGTATGCCAAAGTTACGCCCCTGGGAAGTTGAAACACCAATTTACCCAAGCGGGGCCCATAGTTTTGGCGCTTCATCTCCTAGGGTTAGGGTTTTGGCTGTTTAGGATTTCCCATTGTTTCTAAATGATAAATAGGCCCTCGAGCCTCCTTGTAACACAGTTCAGAGGCCTGTAGCCGCCACATCTCTTCTCAGAGATAGCTACCAGCGCCCTAGCTAGTTTTATTTCCATTCTGTCTGTAAGCAAAATTCAGTTCGTTGATATTAATGAAATGAAGTGTTATTTCCGCTGCATCTCTGTATTTATGTTTATATGTTTATTCTGTTGTGTTCCTACATAAATCCGGATCATA